>JAJMKT010000405.1:0-20630 GCA_030563985.1 Geotrichum restrictum
GTATAAAAAAGTTCCGCAACTGCCTCTAGGTACTGCCGCTAGATACCAATGCATCTGCCGAGGTTCCTGGCCCTGTATTCTTGCTGGTGGCCACCGCTGCTGCTGCTGCTGCTGTCACCGCTTTGTTTTTTTGGCTCTCCTTTCGCGATTTCTTAGCCCATCGTAAACCGCAGGCATTGCACAACGTTTTGGGCCCCTTCGGACCCTTCCGCCATTCTGGCGACTCCACGACATGGCACTCTGCACATATATGTCCAGAGTATCCTCCCTGAAGTCCACCCATACCCATTCCCATACCGCCGTACCGCGACTTGCGTTTTCCTCCGCGCATGGCCGGCCGCATGCCCATCGGACCTTGCGGAGCACCCATGAAATACCCTCCGGCTACTGATGCGGCCAGGGGGTTAATCAGCTCATTCGGTTTATACCCGAATGTGGTGGGCGCAGAATGTGGATGAAATGCGGCGGGATATGCAAGCCCAGGGGTTGGCAGGGGTTGCTGACCTATCATATTTAGACGGTGCATAGCATTCATGTCATAGACTTCCGGCACGATTGGTTGGCCGGGACCTGCTGAATGGAGTTTGGAAGTGTCAAGATAAAATGTTGATGGAACTGTGTAAGGTGAAATCTGTGGCGGCTCTTGTAATGGCTGTTGCGGAGGCTGCGGCGGCTGTGCCACAGCTTGAGGAAACATCTGCGGAAGCAGCGTATAGTCGGCTTGGGGTTTGTCTCGTATTTCTGGGTCGCTGAAATTCCAATAGTTGCTATTGTATTGTGTTAACTCGGGTTCATAAGGCTGAAACGTCTGCACAAAGTTTGTAGTTGTGGTGGGCGAGACTGACTCGGAACTTCCCGCAGACGACGCTGCACTAACCAGGGACGTGGACGAGCTGTTGTCGAGGTTTATGAACCTTGCTGCTTGAACAATTGTTGGGGATATATTCCCAAAATTGGTTCCTTCATAGGAATATACGGACGATACTGGAGAAGCAGTAGCGGGAGGAAGTGCGTTGGACATGGAAGAAGACACAGACGATGCACTAAGAGGCAACGGAGGATAGGCCGAGTTAATGTCCGATACTGCTGAGCCAACAGAAGAAGTGGGATCACTCGAGGCCTCTGTGTAAGGAAATGTCGTTGCAACCGAGAGATTGGGAGGGGATTGTGCAGATGTGATATCCTGGTCCCTTTGGGCCTTGGCCTTGCGCCGCTCCCAAAGGCTGTTGTTTGACTTGTCGTCATTAACATTGAGAGGGGTGATGGTTGGAGAGGATTCACGCTCGTGAGGTGAAGGGGGCTGCTCAATCATGGGAGTTCCCACGAGAACTATGCCTCTGCACGAAAGAGTAGGAGAATGTGTTGTCTGATTTTGCATGTGGGAGTGAATGCTTAGAAGAGGGTTCTTTTGGGCGAGGAGGTCGTCATTGTAAAAAGGCTTACCTTTAACATTAAGCGAGATAAAAGAGTGGCGCGTGGTTTTAACCCCATAAATCATGTTAAATGGGGAGCCTTTTGAGATTGATTCACTCAAATTTGCCATAAACCTATATTGTTAGTACCGCTCGTTACAAATCGTTGATATACTTACTCGTCAAGGTCGTCTGGGTGGATGTAGTCGAGGAAAGATGTGTTCACTAAAGCGCTGGTATTATGACCCATTACGGACGTAACTGACGGCGACAAGTATAGAATATTACCAATGCTAGAGAGAACTGTGACAGTGGAGGTGGTATAATATGCAGAAAAGTTGCTGGCCATAGCGACGCTAGAGGCCGGCGCAGAAAGGGAAAGCGGAGTCGGAGGAGGAAGCGAGTTGTCACGCGAGTCAGGGTGGTATACAGAGCCTGCAGGACTAGGGCCTGTCTCCTGTAGACTGCCATGGGGAGAATCGGTTTGGGAATAGTTAGTGGGCGACTTTGCTGGACTAGGGTGAGTGTGACTGGAGTAAATGCTGTTTTGGCGGCTCCTAGGAGAAACAAGAGGAGAGAAAGGGCGAGAATTGACGGAACTGGTTGAGCTGTGGTGACTGGAATAGGAGGCAACAGAGGATATTGACGGATTATGATGATGAGAGGGTGCATTCATCTGCTGAAAGTCTTGATAGCCGGGAGTGCTAATGTAATTTTTAGCGTAATCCGCAGGAGGGACCGGGTAGGGGCTTGAAGAGGGAACAATTGGTAAGTTTTGAAAGTAGTAGGACGGACCGTTTGAGGGCATGTTGCCAGCAAAGAGTGGGGGCTGAGGAAGCTGTTGAGGCGTCGGCTGCGGCGGTTGGTTTTGGGGTCGTTGTATTTGCAGCTGTTGGTGCTGGTGCTGGTACTGGTGTTGTTGGTGTTGGTGTTGGTGTTGTAGCTGCTGCTGCTGCTGCTGTTGCTGCTGTGGGCCTGGAAGAGCCTGGAGTTGTGGAGCCACCTGTGGCCGAGCCCAGTCAAAGGAAGACGACGCATTAGAATACATGGCAGATTAGAAATTACAGATATATATCAGGTTGATCATGATAGTGCCTGATAGGCGATTAATGAGGAAAGTGAGAAGGAAGGAAGGAAAAAGAGGAGGAGGAAAGGAAGGAAGGAAGGAAGAAAAAAAAAAGGTTTCAGAGGAGTAGGAGGGCCATGGTATAAATGGATCCATGATCGTAGTACTGAAAAAGAAAAGAAAGGAAAAGAAAAAGAAAAGAAAAGAAACCCGAATGAAATCAAGAAAATGGGCTAAAAAAAGAAACGACTCACTTTGGGCATTTCTCGTATTATAGACCAATAAGTGCCAGTATAGAACTTTCTTTTTTGGTTGATAGGACGTATTTATAGAGTGCAAGTTCCAATGGGTGCCATGGTAGCTAGCGCAATATGCGGTTTTCAAAATCTGTGGTTAATGTTGTGGTTAAGGTCTGGGTTAGAACAGGTTAGATGGGTTAGAAGGATGCTTTGAAAGAGCACTAGACTACGTAGTACGTAGTAGGCTAATTTCGTCAAATGCATAGAAAAAAAGGTGAATTTGGTTAGAGTGTTCAGCTGCTGCTGCTGCTGTTCTGCTGCTGCTGCTGTTCTGCTGCTGCTGTTCTGCTGCTGCTGTCGGTAGTATACGTACTCGCGAGAGAAAAAGAAAAGGAAACTTTGGAAAGTGATTTTAGATGAGAGAAGCAAAGTGAAGCGAAACAAAGGAGGCCAATCGAGAGGAAGCACCCTGCGCCATTGCAAGCACTCAATTCACCTGAAATGAGATCTGTCATCCTGATCATATACGCAGGAATGAATGAAAGGGTGTCGACGAGCCACTGTGATGGTGATGGTGATATGGATATCTTGGTATATATTTACCGATCATGTAGCTATACGGAAAGCCTGCAGAGAACAACTTAAAACCTAGTCTGCCAGACTCTACGTACCTGGCTGAGGCTGGCTCAAGTTGCTCATATGACAGCGATAGCATATATGTGTCGATGTGAGAAATCCAGAGAGAACTTGAAAATGGTGGGTTCTTGTACTTGCAATGGACATTGCACGGACGGGTACGCACAAGAGACTTAAGGCTTGCAACAGCATTGAGACTGAATTCAAACTTAAGGTTGAGGCAACTTGAGGGTCATCAAAGTAATCCATGCGCCAATATCCGATAACGTTCGTATTCTGTGCTTCCAATTGTGCTGCTTCAGGTAGAGAGCTTTATTTGTTAGAGTCGACTGATGCTGGCTGATATCATAAGCCGCTGTTGTGTCAAATTGTCAATTGCAAAGATTGCATCGACGACCGGCGCCACTGGACTCCGCAGAATTCTGGACCACTCTAACTGTGGGTATACACATCTCGCGCTTTACGTACAGTGTATTTCAAGGGACGTCGCGATCCGGAACCCCGACCATATCCATCCCATCGCAGGGTCCTTTATCTCTTATAAGCCTTCTATAGTAGAATCTATACTACTGTACTGTATACTATGTGTATAGTATAGTACGGAACTGCACCATTTCTTTGCCATTTTCTGCTCTTACGTAATAGACTATTCTGAAAGACTTACGACTTAAAGAGGGGTCTCAGGGTAATAATATTCAATGTATGCCTGCTGTACGTGGCCTATGGCAAGCTAGCTACAGCGGCTACTGTGGCTAAAGTACTACTAAAGTACTACTAAAGTACTACTTAAGTACTACAGCAGCAAGTTCCAACTTCCTAGAACTGCTAGCCAGCCCTAGCCCTATAATCACATGCGGAGAGCCTAACGTTTTGTAATTAAGCATTTTAAGCATTTAAGCTCTTTAGGGAATCTTTCCAGTTTGGCGCTTCTGAAAAAATAAATATTTGTCTCACCTAAAAATAATTTTTACGAGACGAGCGTTAGCTAAGCTTAGCTAATCCATGTTCCCATTTTGAGCTCTTAAATCTGAATTCCTTTAAAATTGGGTGTATACACGAGCTGTGTCCATGGCTACGTCAACATTTTCCAGTACTGTACGTGCTACGACGTAACTACGTAGATACAGGGCCAGGTTACCAGGCTACGCAGAGTCGTCGCATACAGCTGCTGTAAACATTTTGAGTGCGGTCGGTAGTCTATTTGCGGATCATGTACCAGCAGTAGCAGTTGTTAGCGAGCGTTTAGGCTAGATCAAGCGAGATAGGGGCAGATATCGGTAACAGACGCAGCGTTTAACATGAGCGAGCTCGCAGTGATATATAGACTACGTACCGGTAGTCTGCGGTAGATGAAAAAATGAATAATTACTTACTCTAAGTAGTTAACGAGAATATCTCAAAGTCGATTCAAGAGATCTTATTGATCAAATGTCAGTCAACCGGTCCTGTTAGCAGCTGCTACGTAGGGCGTCATTATGAAAAGCATGAATTTCAAAGCACGAAAAGCCTTGGTCTAACTTAGACCTATGTAACGTTAGAGTGGCCTGTCAATATCTAGTGCGCACTATAGGTCTAGTTAACGCCGGTATACCACGATATAAATGTTAGCCCACTGAGAAGGACCAATTGGGCCAGCTGTAACGAAAGTTGTAACGAGTTGGGAGAGTTCCAATGTCTCCTCGGTGGATTCGCAAGTGCCAAAGTTTGTGGAAACCATGGAAACAGAGACCAGAAACAGAAACAGAAACCATAGAAACGGTCACTGTAAAAGTTGTACGGTACTATAGAGTCTAGTTGTACTGTAAATATAATCCATGGACGTCGACGTTGAGTTGACTCTGTTGACTCAGTTAACGTTCCTTCACGTCAACTCTGGAGTGGTATACCCAACTCAACTACGTAGGCCTAGCTAGTTGCGGGTAAATTCAAGTAAAAAGAGCTCGGGGTGACAAGGTATAAAAGTACTAACTAACACCCATGTCGTTTTTTTGTGCGGTGCCGTCATGACATGACCTACAAAGTACTAGAACTCTAGTACGTATACACTCTAGTTGCATTAATATTGGCTACCGTGGTAGAGTAGCCTAGACCTCTACACGTACGTAGCTGTAAAAAATTTAAACGAGACTCGTTACGAGACTCGTTACGAGATATATATCGACTCGTTACGAGAGCTCTAAGTAGTAAGTACTGTGAAATTTACTTTGAAAATTTAAAGCCTAAAAAGGTTGGAAAAAAATAAAGGTTCGGGACAATGAAGGTTCGGGACAATAAAGGTTCGGGACATTCCGCTAGGCGAGTACGTACAGCTGTACAGTCAAATACTGTAGGATAAAGCCGCACATGCACCTACAATCAATCAATTGTTAACACGTAGCTACGTCTCGGGTAGATGCATGAGACCATGTAAAAGCTCACATTTCATGATGCAATATTGATTCGTGGTGCAATATATTCAACATGACGTCGAAATTTAGGCAAAACACAAATATAACCCAAATAACACAAATAACACAATGGGTTAGCAAGTTTGTACTGTAAAACCAAACTTACCATGGATTCGAATCCAATCCAACCCATATACTATATGACCATATGGCTGCATGAAAAAATCAACATATTCCTAACCAAGCTCTAACCACTGCAACTTGACTGAACTGCAGCGGTTTAACCTCTAAGGGGCAGGTGTAATGAACATGTAGAGAATATATAGCTACAGTATTTGGGAATATTATTTTTATTTGTATTTTTATTCTGGATATATTCTGGATATAGTCTAACTTTAGGAGCGCTCTTTCCGCCCGCAGGCTTAGGAGACTAGCTGAGCTCTACCGGGAGACTAAAGTAGTTGTATTGCAATTTAGTATAGACTCTACTAGTCACTCTAGTATGGACGACTTCATTCTAGCGAGACTTCGAACAGCTGCGACTCAGCTGCGACTCTGGCTGCGGTCAACGCACACATGTTGCCAATTGGTTGATGTAACATTTAGACTCTAACAGATGCACGTAACACACTGCACAATGCACATTATAATTTTCAATAGTAGTCGCGTATACGTCTGAAGGCCCTGGGCTATAGTCTATATGAAGTCTAGACCTCGAGAGACTCAAGTCAAGCCATTGCAAGTCAAAGCTTAAGCTTGAGTGTTCTCGAGGGATACGTACGTACTTGAATTCAGAACTTCAGATACAAATTTAACTGAATGAAAAAGAAACTGAAAAAGCTGCTGGGCCTGTCAGAATCGAGATTAAGTAAATTCATTCTTGTGACGTCCCTCTCGAGAGCGTTCAGATGCTGGTTAAAGTTGGTTGAGCTCTAATCTAGGCCTAGCCTGCTCTCGTGCACTTTAATAGCCGGCCAAAGCAACTGTTGGCGGTAAATCTAAAGAAGGAAATAAAATAAAAAAAATTGAATTACGACTGGTAGTCCGACTGTCCAAGTGCTGGTATAGAATTAATGGTAAATGAATCAAACTGCCAATCGAGACTAGCCTATACTGGTAGGTCTAGTTGGCAATAGCCCTAAACTGATATCTACCGGTAGATTCTCGAGACCTTTCCCATATATAAGAAACGTTATAACTCGCGACCGGCCGCTAATGCCATGGCACAAGAACGGCATCAAGCTCAGTAACCTACCACGATATCATTATACAGTACTAGTAATTGCAAATGCACTGACAGTTGTAGGTCACTTGGTCGCGTTGACCGGCCGGCCGCGAGTGCACATGTACGTACGTAGCATACAAAGTAAGAAGTAGGCACGATTTGGGGGTGAGACAAAAAGATAGGCCACGCCGGGACCCCTGCCTGTTTCCAAACTTTCTGTTGCGTGTTGGTATAGATTCCATTCGAGGCGTTAGTCTACTATTGACTGATTTGACTCCATTGAATAGGTCTACGTATTCTATTGCAACGAATTTAAAACAAACAAAGCTAGGACTCTCGTCGACAGCTATAGCTTAGCCAGTGCACGCACGCTCGAGATCTCCAATTTTATTAATTGTCTTTTTTTTTTTTTTTTTTTTTTTTTTTTTTTTCTTTGCAACTTCCGTTATTAGTTATTGTTGCTCTCAAGAGACTCAAAGTGTGCTAGTTTGTGCGCATGGCAAGGTTCTTGAAGCAAGTTTGAAGGTTGAACAAAATATGAAGCGTTTGGGCAAATATCGGGAAAATTACCCCGACAATGTGTGATTAATCACAGTCTGAATATTGGAGATCTGAATATATATATTTTGCAATATTGGAGATCCGAATTGGACAAGGTAATAAAAATTTACATAGATATATGAACGGCACATTGCAACTAAATAGCTAAACAAGACAAGCATCGGCTGGATATTCAGGCCTAGGGCCTGGGCCTGTGTAATGGTATACAAGTAGCAGCTGTACTAGTGACTAGACTGGACCTAGGCTAATCTACAGCCATGGCTTTAAAGAGCAAATTACTCGTTGCCTTCAACAGGTTAGATGCTGTGTGAGCAGTTTACGTACTCAACTTGTTGAGCCGGGCCCATGGAGCAATATCATAATGAACTTTTGGGGCCATAGGACCTGACCTGATGCTGATACGTTACCAGATGGTATATATTAGGCTAATTCATGATATATACAAAGAGAAAAGCTGATTGCTTTAAAATGAAAACGAGCAAACGATGAAAATGAATTTAAATGAAAAAAAAAAAAAAAATTAGAAGGTGAAGTGAATGAATATTCATTGTGAAATTCAATGTGAATGTATGAAAATGTCCTGAGATCTCAAGAGAAGGACAAGCTAGGCAATCGATAGACGGTGCAGAGCCTGCAGACACGTGGAGAAAGAATTCTTAAGGTTTCAAAATTTTAAATCGATTGGTTTATGAAATTTAAAAGATGATGTTCAGATAGACTCTATAGCTAGATCGATTCACGCACATGCCCTTTCCTTGTTCAATGGCAAACAATGGACTTGTCACAATTGTGATCTAGTTTTCTTTTCTAGTTTTCTTTTCTAGTTCTAGTTCCAGTTCTAGTTCCAGTTCTAGTTCTAGTTCCAGTTTCTAGTTTAACCAGTCTAGTACAAGTCTTTAGTCTACCGGGTATATAGCTATAGTTTATCTGACTCTATCGGACCTTTATCTTATTGCGGGCTCCGCCGGCCGAGGCTTAGACTACGTAGTCTACGTACTACAGACTTTAAATTCAATAAGGTACCAGCCGCGTATAGATTGAATTAAAGAATTCTTGAATATTTTGATAACGAAATTTTTTTTTTTTTTTTTTTTTTTTTTTTTCATTTGCCATATGTATATATTTTGGTTTGCCGTTTTTGATTTAATTTTGCTACAGCTACTAGTATTCTGATTCGCCATTTTTGATTTTGCTAGACTATTCTGATATTAAATTCATTTCGATATCCATTTTGATCAATGAAGTTTACAAAAATTTTAGTAAATTACTGTACAAATTTTAGCAATTCTACTAATAAACAGGCCATGGATGGAACTTAAATTGATTCCATGGAATAGAGTTAATAGACTAGAGTCACTACGTAGAGTCTTAGACTACTAGCCTATCCAATTATTCCAATAAACTAGCTAGCCATGGACAATATTGTCTTCGTGAATCGTGACAGCTGCACCCCCGCCACATGGCCATTCATTCATTCTCTGTCTCTTTTCAATCCAGTCTTTCAATGGCAGTCGTTAACGTACGACATCTTGGGCCTGCTCAACAACCCGCCTTCACGGTTTGACAAAACTTTGACCCCATCAAGAACTTGGAACCAACAATTGGAACCAACAATATCGGTATCAGTTTGGATTCCTTTGGATTCCTTAATCACCTTTGTTACAGCGAAAGCAATATAGACTCTAGGCTAATTCAGCTCCAGTAATCCATATATTCTATTTGATTAACCAAACGTGGAGAATGTTCGAGCGCGCAAAAATGTCACTAACTGAATAGACTATAGTCTAAGACTCTAATGACTCTAGGAATTGAGTATTGATGCCTTTTTTTTGTTTATAATTAAGAATTCAGAGACGTCGTGTGTGCTCAGCTGTTAGTCTAGACTCTGGACTAATGATGAGTTTGGGATCACTGAAGGCAGGCCATATCTACCCCTCCTAGTTACGCTTGGACCCTGTAGACCCCCTATATGACTTTATGGCTCTGCATTCCATCATTCACAGATTACCTCTTACATCTTGCATCTAGGCTAGACCTAACTATGTACTAGCTAGCCTAAACTATGAGAGATTTACGTCGTCCCTTAGTGACTAGAAAAGCTATACATTTGATCGGAGATTCCAAGAATGAAAGATCCCAGAAAAGTTTATACCGACTACAAAGAATATAGACTAGCTAGTCTAATATAGTATACATGACTTTAAATTGATTGCTTCCGCGTGCCCGTCGACATTGCTATAGTCTAGCTAGTCTAGTCTAGCATATATATCACGGAGTCACGGACAAACTTAAGCAATTGATTGTTACCATGTCCGACGTGTCGTATATATGAGAAAGTTTAGACTAGATATGCAAGATGGAATTCAAGATTTCAAGATTTCAAGAGTTAAAGAATTAAAGAATTCAAGATGAGAGATGGGAGACGAGAGATTTCTTGAATCCTTAACTGAACCTGCGTCACAAAAGCACAGAGACTGCGGCAATGAAGAAAGCTAACGAGCTCTGGTCTTGAGTAGACTATTATTAAATTTATATATAAATTTATTCTGCAAGATCATGAAATATTCCTTTTAGTTATTATATGTCAAGACACCGAGCAATGCCATTGTCATTCCTTGGTCTTCAGACTCTTAATTACTTCTGGTTCTCTTCTGGTTCACTATCCTATAGCATGATCCACAAGTCAAATTTAAACTTCAATAATATTTCAGCTATAGACGACGTGCATACACACACACACACCCTTGACATTTTTATATTCGTTTACCATCATGATTGTTTACCAGTATTGCGTATACTGTTTACGTTTACTCATACACGAATACGTGCTTCTTGTTCGAGTATCCACTGGCATAAGCCTCAAACGCGCCTCTCGCAATCTTGGTATTCTCCTCATCAGAATTGTCCACACTCAACTTGTGCTCCAAAGCAGGAACCTGCTTCAACTTTCCCTCAGCCAGGAGCTTGAAAATGGCCTTCATGTCAGCTGCTCGGCCAGCAGGATCGTTCTTGGCGTTCGCGGTTAACCAGTACCCGTGCGCGCTGATGTCGTTGAAGATGAAAAGTCCCGTGGGAAGGTTGAATGGCTGCTTGGACATGGCGCCGTAAGTGACTATCTTGCCGCCGTTGTCGAGTTGGCGAGCAAGGTTAGTGGCGGATTTTCCGCCAACGCAGTTCAGGGCAAGCTTCAGCGAACTGTCCTTGGTCCATCCCTTGATAGTAGCGCTGAATTCCTTGGAACCGACCTGTTCCTCAGTAATGACCTCGTCCGCACCAAGGGCCTTGAGCTCAGCAACGAGCTCCTCGAGGTTGTCTCGGCTACGCACAACTGAAATGGACTTGATACCCCACAGTTTTGCGAGCTGGATCGCTGCGCGGCCAACAGCGGAGTTGCCACCGTTCTGAATGAACCAGTCGCCGGGTTGTAACGTGACGTAATGTTTCAGCATCTGGTAGGCCGAGACCGGGTTGATGTTGGAAGTAGCAAGGTGAACGGGGCTAATTCCTTGGTTGGGGATGGCACCCGACAAGGCCTTTTGGTTGACCAGAGCGTGGGACTTCCAAGTTCCAAACGACACGGTGCCAGGCATCGTCCAGTCACCGGGCTTCAAAGAAGCCACATTAGCACCAACTTTGAGCACTTCAAAGACACCTTCATTACCACCAACCGCGGTATCAGTCTCGCCAAAGGCCTTTGTGAAATTTGGGCGGGAGGGGTAAACGCCCTGAATCTGGTTAATGTCGGAGGGGTTAATGGGTGAAGCCAGAGTCTTGACCAGAACTTCATCAGGACCAGGTTCGCCTACTTGGAACGATTGAACGGTGGTGACTTGTTCGGGTTCACCGTACTTGGTAAAGGTGACGGCACGGGCTTTGGTAGAAAGGCCTCGTGCACTAGCGGCAGCAGTTACAATAGATTTCTGTGACATTGATGCGAGTAATGAGAAGGAACTGGATAACTTCATTGTGAAAAAAAAAAGATGCCGAGATTGCTGTATATATATATGGAGGGTGGGAGGGGTTAGACTTGGAGGTGAAAAGTTAAAAAGTCGCTGTTTGATAGTACCGTAGTGGCTTTGTAATAGCCATGTGGAGAGAATACACTGGCCACAAACGAAAATGATATTGTCATCTTATTGGTGATAATTAATAAATCTGTAATACCATTTGCCATTTGGACCTTCTAGGCAAGTCCATGGCCCATAAACTCGCCTTAGAATGCACATCTTGTCCATACATTTGAGCGCTTCTTCCGCTTCTGACCTGCCGAGGTCCAACTTTTTGACGTCGGATGTCTTAAATGCCGACAAATGAGACTCCCCCTACAATGAATCCACTCAATTATTTTTAACAACTATATGCCATATTAGCAATTGATGATCTTGAGCGACTGACACCATTCCGGTCGAGATCTTCAGAAGTTTTGACGTCTTACGGTGTGTACGCTACTAGTCTAGCTAGTTAACCACCGGTAACACGCAATTATTCAACAGACAAGGGCTTCATCAGTATACAGGAAGTCACGATTTCATGGGTTTCGTTAAAATTTCGTTCATTTCGTATGCTCATGAAGATATATTATATACAGTATTTACATGTTAGCAGTGTTTGATGCTTGGCCCTTGCACGAGCTACTTTCACAATTTTGATCTACTGGTATGACTCTGGTTTACCGCGCTCGGTCAACTGTGCTTGGTCATGGTCTGGGGTAACCAGAAGCTCCGGCCGGTTTTGATTGTTTTAAGGAGAACCGGCGCTTATTTCTCTTCTTGTTTCGCATATCAGCAGAAGTCATCATCGTAACTCGTTGTACGCGGTGGAGGTTTCTAAGAGATACTACAATCACAAGCGCCGTGCACACGGAAACAACTCCAGAGACGGCCCAGAACCCCCAGTTGGCTTCTTCAATGAAGTTTTCGAGATTCATGCCGTACAGAGACGCAATGAACATGCCGGCACCAAGTCCAAGAGTTCCTATTTGGAATTTGAGATCAAGCAGCATCAGCGAGTTACGGTTCGCGTCAAGGATTATGTTGACAATCTCTTCGGTGCTTCGAATATTGCTGGCCAGATTTCCCACTGTCTGAACAATTTCGTCGCAATGCTTATAATACGATTCAATGAGCATTTCTACTTCTGAGTTATCGTCTTCTTCGTCTCGAGGCCTCCCCTGGGCCTTCTCAGTCAGGTACATGTTGGCCAAGTCTTCGTCTTGTTCTAGTAAATCGTCCAGCGCATCTCTAATCAGCGTAGCCTTTTGCAGGAATGACGACAGCTTCTTGCTTTGAATGAGCAGATGGCGCAGTTTTTCGCGGTCAATGTCGTCTTCCAGATCGGCCAAAATCCCGTTCACCACAGTTGTGTGGATTTGCATTTCGGCGTCCAACGCAGCCACGACGGAAATGAAAATGGCCTCCAGAGCCCTCATTTCGTACGGCAACCCGCCCATGCTTTGGCGCCCGTGCCGCAGTTTGTGGCCGAGATCATACATGAACACGCTCTGAGTTTGTGAATCCGTAGACCCATAAACATCAAAGATGATGACCATGTCGGCTTTGATCAGAGCCCGAATGTGTAGTAAATTGACCATGATGGACTTTTGGCGAACTAATATCGACGGCACAATTGATGAGATGCTGGTGTCTAACTTCCGAAGATCGCGAGGCAAGAGGCCATGGTTAGAAAGTAGTTCCGTGCGACGAAACTCACCGGACACTACTCTAACACCGCCCTGGCGGTCGAAAACAGTGCACCGTACAAGATTATCTCCAATTGCTCTCGTTGGCTGCGGGAGCAGACTCTTTTCCAAGATCAAATCCTCCGCCCTTAGCTTTGATCCAAAGGTCCGCCGCGGCCCTGTTGACGGCGGTGTGAATTTCGGAACGAGGCCAATCAATGGCAGAGTTTGTAGCAGGAGCAAACGGTTATAGGGCGCCACAGTTGGCCGTGGCATACCGGTAGTAAAAGAACGGCTGAACAGGCGCGCTCCAGATTTCCAAAACATGAGCTTACCGGCCACGAACCCAACAGTCATGCTAATATTTGAATTATTTTGGTTATTGCTGCCGTTTTCACTAGAGGTAGTCGACTAGGCCCATCAGCTCTCAAGAGTCCAGCTGAAGCCAATAAAAAATATATAATTTGGTGGGTAATGACTTTAGACTTTTTTTTTTTTTTTTTTTTTTTTTTTCACTCCCATTAACATTTTAGCCTATACGGACTATATAGCATACACACAACGAACGACACCAACATCTGGTTCATAATGGATGAGGACAAGGCCATAAAGAGGAACCGATGGGACGATGGTGACGACAGCTCAAGAGTGAGCAATGCAGAGAAACGACGCCGCAAAGAAAAGCGGAAAGCAAAGGCCGCCGCCGCCGCTGCTCGCGAAACAACTGATCTTGATGCTGCTGAGGCAGTAAGAGCGGAACAGCTGCCAAACGACCAGGACATGGACTTCGTGCTACCAGACGACATGGTTTTGTTAGAATCCAGCAACGCTCCACGATTGACTCCCTCTCGCTCTGTGGACGCGTTCAAGATGCTGAACCTGATTGAAGAAGGCAGTTATGGCATTGTGTACCGCGCACAAGATCTCAGTACAGGCGAGATTGTCGCGTTGAAAAAAATGAAATTCGACGAAAAGAGCCCCGGCTTCCCTGTCACTTCTTTACGTGAGATCAATGCTTTGAAGACGTTGAGTCACCCTCATATCCTGTCTTGTCATGAGGTGGTTGTGGGTTCCACTCATCGCGAGTATGTGTAAAGACCTTTATTTTTTTTATTTTACTAACGTGGCCAGCGTTTATATCGTCATGGATTTCATTGAACACGATCTCAGGACGTTGATGGAAAACATGGATAAGCCGTTTTTGCAGTCTGAAGTCAAGACCCTCATGCACCAGCTACTTTCAGCGACACAAGCCATGCATTCGAGATGGATCATGCACCGGGATCTCAAGTCATCAAACCTGCTCATGACGAACCGTGGAGTGATGAAGGTTGCAGACTTTGGTCTCGCGACGACGTTTGGTGACCCTGCTGTTGACCTGACAAGGACCGTTGTCACTCTATGGTACAGGGCTCCTGAAATCCTGCTCTCTGCGAGTAAATACGATTCGGCTGTTGATATGTGGTCGGTTGGATGTATTTTTGCGGAGCTCATGCTGAAGAAACCGTTTCTGCAAGGGTCTTCTGATATGGATCAGTTTCACAAAGTGAGTTATGGCATCTAGTATGAAAATAAGAACAGAAACTAACGACTTAGATCTGTAACCTGGTTGACGTACCCTCAGAAGAAAACTGGAAAGGATTTCGAAACCTTCCCGGCGGCAGGAGTTTCAAGGGCACTTCAACCCGACCCATTCCCTTTGAAGACCAATTCAAAAGCTCATCTCACCAGTCACTACACCTTCTGCGGCGCCTACTAACTCTTGATCCCAGGGACCGGATAACAGCTGCTGAGGCGCTGGTGCATCCTTATTTTCAGGAAACCCCGCCAGCTAAAAATCCGGCTTTATTCCCGTCGTTTCCATCTAAGGGAGGTATGGAACGCCGAAGAAAGGTGCACAATTGAAGAAAGGCGCCACGATTGAAAAAAAAAAACTCAAAAAAAAAAGGGTCCGAAATTAACCTATTGATTATTTATTTACAAACAAAAAATACCCGAACATTGCGAGCCGATGTGACAGATTAGACCTACTAGACAAGACTGGGGTTCCAGTTGAATTGAAACTTGGTCGAATCCATTGCAACTCTTACGTCCTCAGTGAGAGAGGGTCATTCCGGCGACTCTTAACAAGACAGCAACAAACTTGGCATCCCACACCGGCCAGCACCACCACCAGCACGCATACATATTATTTCAATGTACCGGTATGCACATGTATTTATTTCAGGATATACGTATATGCCAATTGTGAGTGGGGTTATGAAACAGTAAAGGCAGGTCTCACTTGGGTCCGGTCGTCGAGGGTTGTTTTACATTTCGGGTAGTCTAGACCCTGAATATAAATTAAACGTTGGCAAAGTATAATAATGTTAACCAGAGCTTGACGTCCTTGACTCTCTCACGCGAACATCTAAGTAGACTAGTTAGACCTACGCTCTGGCCATGCTCAAATTGCTTAGCCGCTCCTTAATCAAACTCTTATATTCCGCTGTTTGGCATTGTAGTAGACGTTTCGTTTTTTATAACGTATACACCCTCACCAAGACCCGAATACCGCCTCGAGTTCTACGTACTCCGGAGTTATGGCCCTCGGATGGATTTAATTAACAGTTGGGTGGCCGCTTTTGGGGTACAGTAATAAACACCGGTCCTCAGTGGTTTAAGTAACTTAAGACTACTAGCTAGCTCCTTCTCATCTAAGAAAAAGTTACTGCTTTGAGTCCTTTTATACCGTTTTTTTTTTTTTTTTTTTTTTTAATTGCTAGCTGCTGGTACTGAAAGATTCAGAGTATCGGAACCCTTGCGCAATGTGCACATTGGGACGACCCAATTGTGAATTCCAGTCTTGTGGAAGTGTACGGTATACATGGTTGCCTAATAGGCCATGAGTCTTGACCAGTTCTGAGCTGGACAATTTTGCTCACTCTGTGGCGTGGCGTAGACTACCGGGTAGAGCATAGACTAGCTACGTATATGCATCTATCATCACCATTCGTGGTAATCTCGATCGTATTAGTCTACATGCCGCGTTTTTAACAATTTTGACTGTAGCTTTTTTCTTTCTCTTTTCGCTAACATATCGTACAGTAGTACTTCTTTTGCCATTTGCTGGATACAGTGGGTACTAGATACACACTATCATACAGTAGAATGATACTAGAATCTGAGTAGATACATCTTTTATTGTCCAATGTCCCGTATATAAATCCTTATATACGTCTAATAGGGGAAATTTACACCAACTGCTATATCTATATAACTATTTAGACGTGGAGTGTGGGACATGGTTTGTTTCCTGTCTGATACCGGTATACATACTGAATCAGGCATAATTGCTTCGCTAACGTCATGATGTCATAATGTCAGAACGTTATAATGCCGCGATGGTAACGAAAATTTTCCCTGAGTTTTACAAAGATTTTAAGGACTTCGAACTTAACTTCAGCTGCATCAAGGGAAACACTGTCACTCGGGAGTCAGAACTGTGGAAACAAAGCCTTGAGTGAACTACGTACTGTACAGAATCTACAGACTGTACCCTAGAAGGTTAACTTGGCCATCATGGTAAAGTGAGGGCGAAATCTGACAAGAAACTTGGCTATACCGCGATAAGGCCTCTCTCTCTTCTGGAATCCAAAAAAAATGAGTAAATGTATATAACAGGGCAAAAATGCCCCCACGTTATAGGACTACAATAAGTGCAGTGCAATATATAAAAAAAACACCAAATTACTGCATACAAAAAAACCATCCATTTATTTTTGATTATCGAGATAACTCATCGCTTGGTCCTTTCTAGATCTTTTGTCCGGGTAGAGGTTACCCGCTTCTATTATAATTACAAGAAAGTATAAATATCTAGCCAGATCTTTATTTTAGCAAACAGTCCTTTTTATATCTAGAACTACTAAACTGGTTCTTGCATCTTTCGACTTGTGGTTCCGACTTGTTAGAGATTTCATATGTCTAACTTGGCTTTGGTATTGACTAGGTCTATAGGACGGTACATAATTTGCATGCAGCTTCCCTCAAACTAGCACCCGAAGTATCATACATTGCTGCTAGGTTGACCCTGACAGGAAGTTAAGGTTGAGACAAATTTGCTTGAAAAATTATAATTCAACAACTACTTGAAGCAAATGCCAGCATCGGCATCGTTCGATAACCAGTACACAACTACAGTATTATACTTATTTCATGCCCTCAGCCAAAGCCGCGGCACGTATATATTTGACGTCGTATACTTTATAAGAAACAAAGAAGCCATCGTCTCTCTCGTAAAAAAACACCTCTGGAGAGCCCCTATTTTTTGTAGGGTTCAAATCGAGTTTACGGATGGGAGTGAACTCGTACGGGCTGTGCTTTGCAACTGGCATAGAGTCCTTGTGATCTTCATGGTAAACGTATGTTTTAAGAGTTTCCAGCTCCAAGATTAACTTGTCTTCTAGTATGATGTCGCGCAACGAAATTGCTGATAATTTAGAGCTTTCTGATACCGGAAAATAGAGTGTGCGCAGTGCAGGACAGTATCTGGAAACGTCCTTTAAAAATTCAATGTCGGGATCATAAAGCTGGGGTAGTCGATTGTCTTCATCTTCGTCAGGATGGTCCATCGAGCTAAACCATCCACAATGAGAAAAATGAAGATTTTCAATGCGTGATAGATAGGGCAAAAAACGATAAACGTCTTTCAAAAGAGTAGACAAAAATCCGATAGTGATGAGATTGATATTATCTTTTGAAAGGGATTCCAAAACCGGGGTAAAAAGGTAGCTGGGGCAGTCAATAAAAAGGCTTTCGAGGTTTTCGAATACACGAACCTTGGGAGGTGCCAGTATATACGGATGGGGCATTCCACCTAGAAGTCGTAGATGTGTTACAGAGTCAAAAGTCCTATTACCATAACGCAGCAATTTATAGAATTCTGTAGAAATGATAAGGTACTTGATGTTAGGGGCAAGACATACCATTTTACAAACTTTGTAAATCGGTATATGGCTGAATTTTTCGAGATGCTCGAGATGCCGTATGCATTCAAAAAATCCAAATTCGTAGGGGAAAAAAGCATCACCATAAATGGTAAGGTTTTCCAGACCTTTTAGGCGTTTTATCAAATAGAAATATGAAGCATCCTCCTCATCCTCCTCAGATGAACTTAAAAATATACGAAGAGATTTCACGCGATTGGGTTGAAATGATGACCCATTCAGTACTATGATATCAGCATAATCATATGTAACCAACTCTTCGGGCTTATTTGTTGATACAACGAGGTGTATTCTGACAGGGCGTATGTAGGTATTTACTCCGGCAGTCATCTGAACAATGTCGTAGTGAATATCGGTTGTGTAGACTAAACTAACGCTCAGATTCTCCAGACATGGCATGTTTCTCTGGTTGATCAATTTTGGGCTTATATACAGCTGAGGTTTAGTCGGCAAAATAATTCGAGTACCAATAAATAAGTGTCGCACATATTTCAATACTTGAATATAAGGCAGGTTGAACAACATGGCGTCCTCCCAATACACATAGAATTTTGACAGATCGTAAGAGCCGAAACATGATTCATAACTCGTGAAGGGGTCATGATGAAAAGAGTCAACATATGGAGCAGCACAAATGTTTCTGTATAAAAAGGGCCTAATGATGCTTTGCAGTCTCTTATTGGTAGCAGCTAAGTGATGCACAGAATTGCTTTGTGAAATCATATCAAGTTTCCCTGATGAAATGTTGAGCTTTTTTTCAGACCATCGTAACAAGTCGTCCCTGTAAAGTAGATGTTGGACTATCAGAAGCACTATCTCGGATGGGAGCCTGTTCAACATGGCTGGGTATCAAAACTGCTTGGTAGCACGCGTGTCGTTGGGGTGTAGCTTTTTTATTATTGAGCAAGATTAAATCTAGCAGTGGTCCACCAGGTATATATATAGACTTTCAAACCTGCTTCAGCTCACTTTGGTGGTAGTAAATGATTAAAAGCAGCTGGGCAACTGTTGGGGGTGTTGCCGCTGATATATATAATTTGGCATGGTCTAAGATTGTTATGAAATTCTATATTTGTAAATCCTTGTATAGTTATTGAATTTATAAAACCTATTATATCGATCTGTCCTTTGGATTCATCCCGGTATTCCTCTGTTAAATAATTCCTACGCTCTTACATCGTTTCCAATTTGTTGTCTCCATTTGGCAGGGTTTAAATAGTGCCATTCTGCTCTCTTCCTAGCTAGAATGCAAGACATTACCCTTAGTAACATCTCCAATCTGTAGCCTGTCCCATTAATTTTGACTTGTTCAACTTCTTCACTGGCCCTGGGTGAAATGAGTCCTCCTGGTAATATGACTAGGGGTTTAAACTTAGACTCAGACAATATGTTGTATTTGATCATCTTCGCCTTGTATCTCGCTTTGAGCTGACTGGCCGTATTATCAATTATATTGATGTTGCAGAAAGTTAGATCACAGCGTGTTCTCACTCCTGATACATCTGTAACGATATCCGTTCTCGTGTTTTTTTTCGTAGATAGATAAATCTTTTTATTGTCCCGTTTAATAGGGGAAATTACACAAACTGCAAAAAGCTATTTAGACGTGGAGTAGTACATGGTTCGTTTCCTGTCTGATATACAAACTGAGTCAGGCATCATTACTTCACTAATTTTCAAAATGCTGCGATGGTGTCGGAATTTTCCTGAAGTTACAAAAGTTTGGGGTCTTCGAACTTCAGCACCAAGGGAAATCCAGTCGCTGGGATTGGGGAAAAAATCCTTGAGTGAACTACATGGCAAGGCAGAAATACCAGACCCAAAAGGACAAAGTCAAACAGTCAAAAGATCGATTCATCAGCAAATGGCAAAAGAAGTACGGTGAAAATTGTTCAGCTCAGAACTGGTCACGGCCTATTGGACAAACCCTTCTACTCCTCTTTCTGAATTTAACAGGCAGTGAGCCTTTTTTGGGATGTAAATTGCGGCCTTCAGGAATATTCTTACAAGCGCATGTTGAGCAGATTTTTCCCTAAAAAAAAATAATAAGTGCACGTTTATTGACGCTAGTGTCTTGTCTATCAGGGTTCATTTGCTTACGTATTGATAGGGAGTGTGGCCGAGTGGTCTAAGGCGCTAGCTTCAGGTGCTAGTCTCGAAAGAGGCGTGGGTTCGAACCCCACCGCTCTCATTGATTTTTTTTTGCTGTTCTAACATTCAACTAGACGGAAAGTTGCGTATTGTCAGACCCGGCACCCGCTAGGTGTCGGAAGTCCGAGTAATAAGCTCGAATAGGGACGCGTTGCTATTCGGATGTGTGTACAATGAAATAAGATGGTTTGAATCGAGCTAAATATCTCTTATGAATGAATGTTAATATATATCTGAAGGAAGATTCCCTAAGCGAGATGCTAGGCACTTACTTCTTCTTAAAACGAA
>JAJMKT010000406.1:0-20560 GCA_030563985.1 Geotrichum restrictum
TCGGTGTGCCTCAAAAAAAACTAAATACAAATCTAAACGTTACTAACGTTAATACAGACATTTAAATTTGCAATAAGACCATTTTTTAGCGTTCAGCAAGTGTTCCTTGTGGCCCAATGGCAAGGCGTTCGCCTACGATTTCTAATGAAACGTTAGCTTGGTCACATAGCGAAAGATTCCAGGTTCGACCCCTGGCAAGGAAGCTTCTTTTTGCTCTTTTTTATTTTGTATCTTGTTCTACTTTGAAAGTACCAGGTGTTGGCTATTTTGCTTTTGTTGTAGAATATTGGTGCCACTACAGTATACTTGTTACAAGTTGTTAGCTGTTCTGGCAGACTTATATTTGCTATATGCTAATTTGAATATATGCTTAACTACTGTAGCAAACTAGCTTAGCTTACCCTCGATGCGATAACTTTCATTACAAGTTGAGTTTAAAGAGTCTAAAAAGAGGTTTGAGTATACTGGTTTGTTATTTCAGTTACTGAAAACTACTATTGAAGATTTGAATACTTTCTTGCATTAGTCGGTGGTGTGCTGCCATTACCATAGTCAATTGCAGTCGCCTTTTTCCAAATCTTCTTGTTGTATGGGTATATATTTGCAGGTACTGTAGTCCGTTTTGGAATACATTTAGTAGCACTGTACTTGTGATTGGAGTATGCCATATTTGCTAGATATTACTTGTAAGAAAACTGATTCCATAAAATATCGAGTTCAGTTTATAAAATTCCAAGCCCTTTGAGTTCTAGTCTACCGTAAACCTGAACTGCCCTAAGTTAGAACTGTGAAGACATGTAATGTAAGTCAAAGAAAGAAATATATGGTATATGTAGCATCGAATTTCTTTTCAAACTAACTTTCAAGTTAGTGTGATCCAGGCTAAACCTGGCCATATAAAAAATATAGGAACTATCGCACATTTGTATCAAATTCTCCTTCTGGTCTATATACTCCAGCTTGGATGAAGTGATTTTTTTAAGACCTAAGGCAAAGACAGACTTTTGCTAAGATATCCAGCTTTCAAAAAAATCCAAGCGCTTTCACTCCACGAGTAAAAGCAATTCAACCTCTTTCAACATCTTGATCAACTTAGATATGTTTTTTTCCTAAGTTTGAGAGGCATCTACAAAATTAACACCAATCTAGTTAAAATCTGGCTCCTACTCTACGGTTGTCCAAAGGTATGTGGTTCATGTAAAGGCATCTTTCATACTCATGTGTGCGGTAGCTACGTGTCAATAATTGCATGCCTCGCCCCTGACACTTTATCAATACTGTACGTAATGTGTGTCATTTTCATTAGTATTCAAATTTGCTGTGTAAAGTATATAGAATATACTATATACTATACATACTATAGTTCACTAAGTACAGTAGATAGATAGTTAGATAGATATACATCTTTTTATGGTCCCGTTTAATAGGGGAAATTGCACTAACTGCAATAACAATCTAGACGTGGAGTAGGACATGGCTCGTTTCCTGTCTGATATACAGACTGTTAATCAGTTATAAACTTTGCTTCACTGATTTCAAAAAATTCTGCGATAGTGTCGGAATTTACCTGAAGTTACAAAGGTTCAACGGTCTTCGAACCTCAGAACCAGGGGAAACCCAGTCGCTCGAAACTGGGGAAGCCCCCCATAAGCGAACCACCCCAAGAAGGTTAACCATCATGGTAAAAAAAAAAAAAAAAAAAGTGCGGAGTAATTTAGAGAAACTTAGCTATACCACAAAAAGGCCTCTTTTTGGAATCCAGAAGAATCTTAAGATCAAGCGGACATTCAGTCAAAATATGGCGTGGTGTTTCCAGTATTAATATTCCACATTCACGATAATAATCTCGTTCTCCAATGTTAAACTAGACTAGTCATTCGGAAGTATTCCCCAAACTCGTCGTGGCCCCTTTCTGAATTGGACAATCTTTGCTTAGAGTTGGTCAGTCAAGTATTTTTCATGACCGAAATGAAAGGGTTCAGCAGAGGACGACTGTACAGATTCTCACCGGTGATGGTCGTATCCTTAAAAAAGAAACCACGACATCAGCAGGATTTGAACCTGCGCGGGAAATCCCAATTGATAGCTTCGATAATAGATTCGAGTCAATCGCCTTAACCACTCGGCCATAATGCCTCAATTCTGTACCTGTAGAGCTTACTCGAAGACCAGTTATGAACTTACAAAAGATCAAGAAACCGACAACTTCCTCTGAAATAACAACTTTTTACGGTCATGAGTTGAGTTGATAACCGTTACAGGCTCCAAATCTTAAGAACCGTCTCAAATTTCCATTTTTGTTTGAAAAAAGAAGGAACTTTCACAATACGTCTATATGATAAGTAAAATTTGCCTTCAACAAGTTGGTCTCTTGGCCCAGTTGGTTAAGGCATCGTGCTAATAACAATTCATTGCAGTTAACGCGAGGATCGGCGGTTCGATCCCGCCAGAGACCAGTATCTTTTTGCTTCTTACCACACTGTAAGCCTGTGCAAGGTGGTGTTGTATGTTTTTTGAAGCTCGGCCCCTCCTCGGGGCCTCGGCGCGCATTACATGTGGTAATCAACTTACTTTTAAGACACAAAATGGGCTTGCATTGCAACTTATTGAAAAAAAAAAAGTAGCTTGTGAGAAACCTCTTGTCCAGTATACCCTAATAATTGTAAACTTGAATCATAGTTATTGTGTTTATAGCTGGTATAACATTTGAAAATCTCTTGAAAAATCTTTTGTTGCCGAAAGCGAGTGGATCACAAACACAATTAGATTAATTAACATTGGTCAAAATGTGGGGTTATAACCTAACCCATTCAAATATCATGCTCTTAAAGTTGATCAATTGAATTCTCAGATTAAAAATGAGCCGAAACTTCGAATTTACTCTTGACTGTTTTTTCTTCAGCTACAAAGGTTTTGCTTTTGATATATTTGATATTTGCAATGGTTGTCAGAGTTGGTATTAATGGATTTGGCAGAATCGGCCGCATTGTGAGTGTTAAAAGTACCGGATATACTTTTTCTTGTTACTTCTTCACCTTTTTTTTTTTGTTTTACCAGCTTGCCGTATGGCTAACAATTGATTATTCCTTAGGTTCTCAGAAATGCTCTCAAAAACCCAAACGTCAATGTAGTTGCCATTAATGATCCCTTCATTGATGCCGAATACGCGGCCTACATGTTCAAATACGACTCCACGCATGGTAAATATAAAGGCGTCGTGTCAGCTACAAAGAATTCACTAGTCATTGATGGAATAGGAATAACCATCTTTGGCGAAAAGGACCCCGCCGCCATCCCCTGGGGATCAGTTGGCGCCCTCTACATCGTTGAGTCTACAGGCGTGTTCACCACTACCGAAAAGGCACTCGGCCACTTAAAAGGTGGAGCCAAAAAAGTCGTCATCTCGGCCCCCTCGACAGATGCCCCCATGTTTGTGGTCGGCGTAAACCAGCATAAATACTCGTCGGACTTGAAAGTCGTTTCAAATGCGTCGTGCACAACTAACTGTTTGGCCCCACTTGTGAAGGTCATTAATGACAGGTTTGGTATTGTGGAAGGGTTGATGACGACTGTCCATTCAATGACTGCTACGCAAAAGACAGTGGATGGACCGTCACATAAGGATTGGAGGGGTGGTCGGACTGCGTCTGGAAATATTATTCCGTCATCTACTGGTGCTGCCAAAGCCGTTGGCAAGGTCATCCCTGAACTCAACGGGAAGCTGACCGGTCTGTCTCTTCGCGTGCCCACTGTGGATGTTTCGGTTGTGGACTTGACTGTTCGCCTTCAAAAGAGTACTACATACAATGAGATTAAGAGTGTTATAAAAGCCGCCTCCGAGGGCCCACTCAAGGAAATCCTTGGATATACTGAGGACAATGTTGTTTCTACTGATTTTCTTGGTGATACTCGCTCCTCCATTTTTGATGCCTCTGCTGGTATTATGCTGAACGAAAATTTTGTGAAACTAATTTCTTGGTACGACAACGAAACTGGATACTCTGCTCGTGTTGTTGATCTGCTAGTCTATATCTCTAACGTTGATGCCCAAACGGCCAAACTATGAGACGGAAACAAAGATTTAAACACGTTTATAGTATAGACAATAATTATCAGGACTTTTTGGGGGGGGGGTAAAATAACGAGGTCATACCTGTGATCCGATACAAAACATTGATGACTGCACTGAATAATTGATTAAAAGTTTTTACACTGAGGTGTAAACTTGGGTTGGCTAACTGGGCCAGCTATCAGCTTGCTCTGTAACCTCAGAGCTTCTCAAAAATGGTCGTAAAGTAATAATACGGATTGGCAGAAGAATGTGGCAGTTTCCCATGTATCCTGTGCGCTATCGAGACCAAGAGAAATCAACCGCCCCTACTCACACAATCAAACTGGAGATTCAATTGACGTGCAATTCCAGTATACTTGATCTAGCAGGAAAACAGCCGCAGTATCAGGCATACATCTTGATACACCTAGTCTCCTTGTGCGTCTCATCACAGTTCAAGCTACAATACCTTAGCCCACACCGCGGACACAGGTACTTTCCTCCGGACCCACATATTCCACACAAATGCTTCACAGGGTACCTTGGGGGCACCGAGAGCACCTCAACGACATCCCTGGCACTCGCGGGGTCATCATCTTCCAAGTTCAACAACGTTTTTCGGGACGCCAAGATTTTGCGGGTATTCGGGGTGGATCCCGATTTCGATGTTTGGGTCCTGATGAACGAGCGGCGTTTGTTTTTCAAAACTGTCACAGCAGAATTTCCGTCCGCGGCAGCGGCAGCGGCAGATGATGCTAAAAGACTGTTTTGAACTATACTCGTGTCAATCAAAGCGTCAAGATTCGGGATTTCGAAATGGCGCGCCGCTTGTTCATTGTAGTTTTCTTTCTCGAGTTCGGCTACCCTTTTGACAATGGCGCGCTGTCGTGTAGCATTGTCAAAGACCCGATTCGTGTGTGTTGAAGTACGTTTTGTGCGGCCCCCTCCTCCTCCTTGCCCAGGGGTAGAAGCAGAAGACCCGCCAGATGCCGGTTGATGGGATGCTAAGGAGTTTGAAGGGCGCGAAGAGTAGCTGAAGAACCGGTTTGGGCCGGTTAAGGTTCCCTTTCCGAGATCTTCAATTAATGGCATTAGTAGACACTGGAGCAACTGTTGTAGTTGTAGTTGAAAGATGCGGGAGTGTAGATATCAAGTGACAAGAATAAAAAAAGTTGGATATGGAGATCCTGTCGCGATCGATGAGAAAAAGGCAGCTGATTAATAGCCAACACGTGACGCTTGATTTTTAAATAGATAAATTGAATGCGAGTTCGATATCGCGTTCAAAATCAATTGAGAAATCAAAATCAATTGAGAGATCAAGGTCTCAACCTTCTGGTAGATTCTTAGAAGAGTGTATGAGCACCATGTATTGTGGAAGGTACGCTTAGTTACAGTAAAGCGCTACTGATGGACTTGTGGTGGGTCAACAGAGTTAGCATTTTGAAAGAACGAGCGAATCATTACTACAGATTACAACACGAACACAGCAGTATTTCCCTGAATTCCAGCTCAGCGCTTTGAAAAGTTTGAATGGGTTGGGCTATTTGTGCAGTGCTTTACAGACTGAATGTATGCCGAGTAGTCTATAGACAGTGAGATCGATGCAAAAAAAAAAATCTTCATTTCATTTCAAAGAATAACAAGAAAAAAAAAAATAATAAAAAAATAAAGGGCTATGTACAATGGTTATTCTGGTAATGAAATGAGTAAGTGAAAGGGGCCATAGACCCGTTCTCAATGAGCAGGTGTCTAAAGTGAAGGATGAACATGGAGTGAGCGTACAGATATCAAAACAAGGAGCAAGACGAAAGCGAGAACAAGAATAGAAACAAGAACAGGAAACATGGGCATCTTGTAGCATCAATATCAAAAGACAGATAACTTGTATATTTTCTTGACGAGTTCAAAATCCACAAAACGTTACTCTTTCATGATGAAAACAAAAGCTCTACCGAGTAGACAACGATATCATATACGGTGCATTACTTTGAACTGCTGCTGCTGCTGCTGCTGCTGCTCGTACTCCTGTCGTCGGCAGATTCACTAATTCCACCCTTTTCAAATGGAGCATCCTTTCGAGCTTCGTTCAACATGCCGTTGATTCCTTTCTTTTCTAGTGCTTTCTGTAGAGAAAGAGTTGAAATAAGTTAGAAGTTAAGGGAGAAGAAAAATAAATAATAAGATCAAAATAAACGAATAATGAATAACGAATAACGAATAACAAGACAGAAAATCAAGGAATGGCGAATCAAAATAAATGAATCGAGGAATGAAAAAAAAAATCTGAAAAAAAAAAAAACTTCAACACTTACGTGAATACAGGCTTCGTATATTTTCCAGCTCGCTTCACATTCATTTGTAACTGGTTTGGCTTTTAAAAACTTTTCACTGTACCATTCGTTGAAGCAGTTGTCGTAGGCTTTTTTGGCATTGGTGCACTCGGGAGCGAAGCTAGCAGACATGTTTGCGTGTGTTTATTTGTAGAATGGCAATTAGTTTTGGTGATGAAGAAGATATTTAGAAAGAAGAGTTTGTTATGGAGTGTAATATGCCATCTGATACCAAGGTAAATTAATGATGGCAAATGCAATATTTACTTCTTGCCACCTGAAATTAACTCCTCCAAAAAGACAGTCAGACTCCATTAGAAAACTTTTTTTACTCTATTTTTCATTTTTTCAAGTCCTCCACAATACACGATACAAATAAACAGAATGAATCACATATATTTGTTATAATAAAGATTCAACAAAAAACATTGACAAACAGTAGTACCCAAGCATGACGCCATGAAGATGCTTCACAGCTTTTTTTACTTGCCGGAAATGACCTTTCCTCGTCGACTGGTGGTCTTGGTGTGCTGACCTCTGACCTTGAATCCCCAGTAATGTCTGAGACCTCTGTGAGCGCGGATCTTCTTAAGACGCTCAAGATCCTCACGGAGCTTGTTGTCAAGCTGGTTGACGAGCAAGTGGGTGTCCTTACCCTCAGTGAAATCACGCTGTCTGTTCAGGAACCAAGCGGGGATCTTGTACTGGGTGGGGTTCTGGATGATGGTGACAATTCTCTCCAGCTCTTCGACAGTGAGCTCACCGGCTCTCTTTCCAAGATCAACATCGGCCTTCTTGCAGACCAAATTGGCGTAACGGCGACCGACACCTCTGATGGTGCTCAGGGCGTACATAATCTTGATCTTACCATCAACGTTAGTTCCGAGCAAACTACAAAGAAAATAATTAGTACAACGTTCAGATAGAAATAAACAGCGTCGTGATCTTGGCTTTGAACGTGCGGTCCACTCATTTCACAGAGTGAACTAATGGCTTTTGAGAAGATTTCAAGAACAAAGTTGAACTAGCATACAACTCGCAGCAAATCAAATCGTACAGGTTCGAGAAATGGATTTGAAGATTCGCCCACAAGACAATAATAAAGCACTTTTTCGAAACAAGTGTTTTCCTAAACTTGGGTATTTGGGGTATGATCGTATAGTAAAGTAGGTGCTGCAGCGTTCACTTCGTTCAATTTTTCACGTCAAGCAAATTTTCTTTCGCAAAACTCCAAGATCATTGGCATTTTTTTAATACGACAAAGACATACCGGAGGATGTGTTGGAAGTTTCCCTTCTCAGTGACGACGAGTTCAGACATGTTGTGAATGTGTTCCTGTGTGATGGGGTTGTCGAAAGTGGTGGTCGGTGATTTTCAGGTAAAGTGACGAGCAGGGCATCAAATTGTTTTTTCTCGTTGCAATTTTTTTCTGCCCCAACCTTGAAATAGCTATTGCCTATTACGGAAATACAGGTCTTTATTAAGCCCTAACTAGTTATCAGGGTTGTGACTAATATATCAGCCGTGCAATATAATTTTTTTTGGGAGATTTTGCCCTGTTTTTTCGAAACCTCCCAAACCGCGTCCAACCGAACGAATTAGAATGTGTCTATGACAATTCAACAATGAAGGTGAGTTCATGCCATTGTCTGCATGTCATGGATAGCATTGCTGACTTAGTACCTGTATTACTAGATTTTAAAGGCTCGAGATGGACTTCTCTCAGACTACGAGGTGCTCAAGCATTTAGACGACATTCGAGAAAGCAGAGGTGAAGCTACCACCCAACAGAAACCTGAGAACGTCGAGACTATATTACTCGAAGTAAGTCCGTTTTATCAGCTTAAAAGTAAAGTCGTTAAGATCGCATTTCTAACCTATTACCTGCATCATTAGGTTCATGCATATCTACGTGATAGACCTGCTGGGAACCCTAGCAAGCCCCAAACTCCTGAGGGTATCGCGTCTTTTATTAAGGCTGTAGAATTGTACAACCTGGAGAAGGCTGAGATATACCAGCTTATCAACTGCACCCCGAGGTCTCTTCCGGTCCTTTTCAACACCATTGAAGAGTGCGATCAGAGACTTTCGGATCAGGAAATGGACCATCTCTTAGAATTGATTGCCGAACATTTAGGATTTGAGCCTGCTCCGGAACCTGAAGATGGTGAAGATGCTGAAAACGGTTCAGCCCAGGACTAACTACTAGCTACCGTCTCTTTTTAATGATCAATGACTGGATTAAGCTGCTTCTCCTATTTATTTTTCGCGCTTTTAATAATGATTAATTTTTGTTTTATAAAAAAAATACTGTTATCGAATCTACATATACTATAGCTAGATTTACAAGCCGTCAGGACCTGACATTCCTGCGGCGCTGCCGCTCTCACTGTTCCTGACACCACTGACAATATCGTCAACACGGCTAGACGAGTTAGTAAACAATAAAGGCCGAAAAAACAATACTATACTTACAGTAACAGACACGCACTCTCGATGGCAGTCTTGATCGATTGGAGCTTGATAACTTCTGGTTCCCAGATGCCGTACTCATTCATATCGACAACCTTTCCATTGTCACCGTCAATTCCAAAGGTATATTTACCTTCGGCATGCTTAGCCTAAATGATTGTTAGCGGTTTGCGAATTTAATAAAGAGTCCAAAGTATTCTTACTCTAAGGGAACTCAGCACTCTGATAGGGTTAGCACCACAGTTCTGCACAAGAGTTCTAGGAATGACCTCCATGGCATCAGCAACAGCCTTGTAAGGCCATTGCGAAATACCTTCAATCTTTTTAGCATTTTCAGCAAGTCTGACACTAATTGCCATTTCAGTGGCACCACCACCGGGAGCAAGACGGGGCTCAAATAAAACGTTACGGGCAACAGCCATGGCATCTTGAAGGTTACGGTCAATCTCGTTGAGAATGTCCTTTGATGGTCCTCTTAGAAGGATGGTACAGGCCTGGGGGTTCTCGCACTTTGTGAGGAAAGTGTAGTACTCATCACCAATGAGCTCAATGTTAAACAAACCACACCTAGTACCAACGTCGGCTTCACGAATGTCCTCGACTCTGTTGACGATGGTAGCGCCAGTGGCCCTGGCAATTCTGTTATTGTCACCCTTTCTGACTCTTCGCAGAGCAGTGATGTTACCTTTTAACAAGTAGTGCTGGGCAAGATCAGACACACCCTTTTCAGTGATGACCAAGTCAGGCTTGAAGGCCAAAATAGCCTCACAAATGGTCTTGATCTGCTCCTCCTCAATTTCAAGAATTCGAGCCCAGTCATCCTCTTTCGTGATTTCAATGTTAGTCTGAGACTCACCCTTCTTGTACTCCAAGGGGCAGTCCAAAAGAATAACTCGGGGGTTCTCGATCCGTCTTCTCATCTTGGGGTGGGTAATGTCCTTGTTCAACATAACTCCGTCTAGGACACAAGAGTCTTCAATTTCTCCACCAGCAATCTTTTCAATTCGAGCGTATCTTTTGATATCAATTTCTTTTTTGCCGTTGACGTCAATAGCGACGGTCTTGACAGCTTTGAGAGCGAGACTGCACATCAAAGGGCTCCATCTGGAAACAAACTTAGTGCCAATAGATGCGGCAACAAGCTTCGTCATTGCCTCCTCGTTATCAGTGTCGACGGGTCGAGAAATTTCATGGATGACATCGAGGGCGTCCTTAAGAGCATCCTTTAAGGCGGCAATAATTACCACGGGGTGAATATTTCTTTCAACGTGAATATATGACTGAGCGAGAATTTCACCAGCGAGAATAATAACAGTAGTCGTACCATCGCCAACTTCCTCATCCTGGGTTCTACTCAACTCAATCATACTCTTTGCAGCTGGATGCGACACCTCGATCTCACGAAGAATTGCATGTCCGTCATTAGTAAGAACGATGCCTCCCATAGGATCAAGAAGCATCTTCAGCATAGCTTTGGGTCCAAGACATGTTCGGATAATATCAGCGACGGCCTTAGCAGCTGTGATATTAGATATCTGAGCTTTGCGGCCAGTTTGGCGCTCAGCGCCAGCATCTATAAAGAGCAACGTTAGTTCAATTCCGGTAACAAGAAAAACTGATAGAAGGAGCCTACGCAGCGCCACTTACTCATAACAACCACGGGTGCCTGCATCTTGAATAAAATATAGGGCTCTTTCTTTCAAATCGACAACTATCGAATAATTGGATATCGTTTGGCAAATAGATTTGATTGCGAGACGTAGGTTTTTTTGATTGAAGGTAACTTGATCTGCTTGAATGTCTAAAATTTTAGGAAGTTGTGTCAACTTCAAATACAGGGCAAGGGTACAACCACAACAACTTTTTGACCCTTGTGTCCTCATACTTTCAACCTTTCACCCAAACACCCAGAAAAAAAGATGTCGCCGGAACGAAGACTACACAACACATTTCCTTCACATTGGAAACAAAAAGTAAAGCAATGTACTGCATTAATGCGTCAGCCCGGAGTCGAACCGGGGGCTCGACTATGGCAAAGTCGAATTTTACCGCTAAACCACTAACGCGCCGTTTTTTTCTTTTTTTTCTATGGAGGTACAGTTACCAACAAACAACCCGTGAAAAATTACTCGAAAATTGTTTAAAACTTTTGATTTTTCCTTTGAGGACTATTGCAACTCTATGTATGAAGTTTTGAAGGTAGTAGTTAACTGGTGGAGCTTGAAAATGGTCAAAGCTTGACAATTTATTACTTTGCTCGTTAAACGTGGGCAGTATGCCCTTCGCGAAATGATTGCGAAGGCAATGGAAATGAGTCTACAGAGTTAGAAATTGCTGTTTTACTTTTGTCTGCAATACCAAATCTCAAACATATAGTACTCATCAATGTGTAATATTCTGGGGTAACTGGATGGTTCATTCGTTGATGTAAGACGTACTTATTTATCAACGCTGAATTTGGAAAACATATTTAGGCAACAATTACTAAAGATTCAGCTAGACATGTAACTTTTGACTTCTAGATATAGCTGCTGGCGGTATTCACTAGACATATATACTCAAAATTAATGGCAAGTCAAGCTTGGACTATGGGTATGCCATATTTGTGATACACTGGTAACTTTGGATTTCCTGTTTGGGTGTGGAGTTTTTTTTAAGCGACGCTGTTTATAACCCCTGCCCTCACAGTACTGAACTTCATGATTTTCTTATCGGCCACAATGAGCGCGCGGGCTGGATAACGACTGAAATATAAATAACGGAGTCTGCCAACTTTTTAAACCAGCAAAAATTCGATTTTGATCTGAAATACTCAGATTAATTGCAGGATATAAATACCAGCATTTGTCTTTGAAAAGTCCAGAAATATTACATCTTTTCAAGATGAGCCCTAAATACACTCTCCTCATTAAGGTATGATTTTGTAGTACAACAATTTGGTCACCCAAGAGCATCTTAGGTACGGCAAGATCTAACTGCGTTTCTCCTATCTTCCGAACCTTTTTTAGAATTGTTTTATATGTACGGCTAGCGACTTCTATCCAGCAGATATAGCAATTTTTGGGGAGAAGATAGTAGCCATAGCTCAAAAAATTGACCCTTCCCTGGCTGAGCTGGTAATCGATGCTGAAGGTGCCTACGTTACACCGGGTGGAATCGACGCACATGTCCATGTTGATGAGCTCTCAAAACCATTTGGATCGTTATCAGATAGTCTTAAGAGTGCCTCAAAAAGTTCTATTGGGGGCGGAACAACGACCATGATAGCATTTGTTTCGCCGGATAAAAGCGACGAAACGGAAGCGTCCCTACTAAATTCTGTCAAAGGTTTTCAGGATTATGGAGGTTCTGAATTGTACTGCGACTATGGTCTTCATATCATAGTGTCAAAAGTCAACAAACTAATACTTGACCGGCAGATACAGCTACTGTCTGATGCGGGGGTGAGCAGTGTAAAGATGTACATGACATATCCTGAGCTCCAACTACGCGATAGTGACCTTATGACTGCCATGTATAACCTTCGGAAGAATAGCGTTACCACTATGCTGCACGCAGAAAATGGGGATATGATAAGCTGGATGATTGATTCTCTGGAAGAGCAAGGCAAGACTTCCCCTTTCTACCACGCCGTATCTCGGCCTTCGCTTTTTGAAGGTGAGGCCACTAACAGAGCCATTGTTCTGTCACAAGCTATGGATAACCCAGTTCTCTTTGTGCATGTTTCGGCTCCCGAGGCTTTCAAACGGATCAATGAAGCACAAACAGAGGGGCTACCAGTGTATGCCGAGACATGCCCTCAATACCTGTTTTTGTCTGAAGATAAGTTGAAGCCATGTAACCACGACAATGATCCATTTGAGCCTGCTAAGTTTATCTGCAGTCCTCCTCTAAGATCCAATTCAGCGGATCAGGATTACATCTGGAAGTCAATTCGCAATGGAACTGTTACCATAATTTCATCTGACCACGCACCTACCATGTTTGAGGGGGAAGAGGGCAAACGATCAGCGTTCAAAAACGGTCATAACGGGGAGTTCCGATGGATTCCGAACGGACTTCCTGGAGTTGAAACCCGCATGCCTCTGTTATTTAGCTACGGCGTGATGGACGGCAGAATAACGATCCAGAAGTTTGTAGAAGTTATGTGCACCAACCCCGCCAAACTTTATGGCATGTATCCTACGAAAGGCTCAATTTTACCAGGTGCTTCAGATGCAGATCTTGTCATTTGGTATCCCATGGATAAGTATACAGGGCCCAGTACAATCAAGAATAAAAATCTCAACCATAACACCGACTACACTGCATTTGAAGGATTCCCTATTAATAACTGGCCGCGATACACAATACTGAAGGGCAAGGTAGTGTTCAAGGAGGGCAAGGTACAAGAGGAAGCAGCTGGATTTGGAAAGTTTTTGAAGCGAGGCAAGAGCTCACTTGCAGGACCCCAAAACAAATGGCTCAGCGAATGGCGCCCCAATTACGTCTAATTGAGTCGGCACTTTTGAGAAACTATAACAAAGTCTAGGAGAAACCAATTTTTAATCTATAGACCAATTAAAGGCGAAAAACAAAAGAAACTATCTAATTTACCAAAATCTTTTTTTTTTTTTTTCACGCATGCTTGAAGTCTAGCCGTCCCGTTGCCTTTGTATGTTGAAGGATGTGTTGTTGTTGAAAAAAGTCCACTGGTCTTTCGACGAGTATACTAGTACATATATATATCATAAAAAGGCACGTTCGCGTCTTAGAAAGTATGCCAGGAGCCGTTCGCCTAGATCCCCTACAAAAAAGTGGTACAGATCAAGGCCTGGGTAATCGTCGAAACGAGCCAAATTGTTAAGGTCAGCAGCATCCTTGAGTTCTTCATCAAGGCGATCTTGCTGCAGTCTCTTATCGCGTCCATTCTTAGTTGAGAGCGCATCAGTGTAGAAATTCTCTTCAAGTTCATCTCCAAGGAGCCATTTAAAAAACCATGTTAACGGCCTGATTATAAATGGGGTTTTGGGCATGATTAACTTGTAATGGTTTTCTTTATCTGCCGGCGTTTCCACTAAGAAATATGTTAGAAGATCAAGAAGAATTCTTTATCGTGTTAATGCTGATATAGTTACCAGCACGAAATATTTCTTGAATAAAGTCAATCTGGCGCCTGAGTACGAATGATGAGGCTTTGGACCATATGTGATAGATGATGCTGATGGGTTTAATGATGGGGTATAGGAGGATGAAGAGGACAAGTAACGCAATGGTTAATAGTTTTCTGTAGACATAAGACATTATTGCAACGTTATCGAATTGTACAATGGTATCTTAGCGGTGTATCAGGAGGTGGCTTAGTGATTCTAGAGTTGAAGATGTGAGTCCTGACTAGTACGAAGGAAAGGAAAAAAAGATGGTGGGAGTAACTAAAAACATCACTAGTTATGGCACAGGCCATCGATGATTGATCATTGACAATTGACAATTGACCATGGACTATGCGCAGCTATTTATTTGTAGTCTAAGTATTTTCTCGGCTGTTCACACCTCTTTCAGCTGGATATCTTTCGGACTCAGTCAGAGCGCTTTCAGTTGACGTCTCTATATCGGAATAAAGTCTAGACCCCAGAAAATAGCCCCATATCTTACTCAGAGCAAATTAAACGTTGTGGCACAAGTTTTTTTAATAAATTATAGACTACCAAAGCCCGCATACTAAACAGGCAGACCCCGTTGTTTCGCCATTAACCTCGAACCAAGACAGCCAAAACAATAACTACGGTAATTTCTCAAACTCTTAGGCTGCTCGAGCACATATTAGATATTACTCGCGTGAACCTAGATTTGAATCCCTAGCCATACTCAGTGCGTAATTTTCTACATGACTCAACTGCTGCTTCAAGCACCAGAGGCGACAAATTTTACTGAGTTACTCATATACCGGCACGCTATATATGAGTGAAAAAAGAATGACAGAGTCTAATGCTGACTCTTTAGATGTATCAGCCAACTCCCGGTATGACTTTCTGATCCCTGCGAGCTATCAAACGTTGACATCTTCGCCAGAAGACAACATGAATGTTTCCAATATTGCACAGAACTCAAAAGGAACGAAAGAAAGGGCCCAGTTCTGCGACAACAACTGCGAATCTAATTGTGGTTCGCCTTGTGACTGGTCTATCGACCCCGCTAAGAAGACGCCCTGTTTATTGGCATCAGACAAATTCAACACATCAACACCTGGCGAGGGAAGGTCTCGTAAACACATTACACGGGCGTGTCTAGAGTGCCGAAAACGACATGTACGATGTGATGGCCAGTTACCAGTGTGCAAAAAGTGTTCCGACAACAACAGGGAATGCAGTTATGTTCCTAGCAATCGTGGAGGAGTCCGAATTCCCAGAAAAAAGCTTCAGCAAGAAGTAGAAGTGAATAACGACGGAACAAATTCAGCGGTGGCCGTGGAAGCAAAACCGTTTCATGCCAATGCCAATGCCATGTCCTCCTGTGGTATAATGACCATCTCGTCAATGTCGCCTGATATGCGAAATACAACGAATGACGGTAGGTCTTCGCCAGGCTTTGAATACGGAGTTTCTGCTATAGATCGGGGAGAAGAAATGAAGTTTGATAACACTCAAAAACCCGCACAGGAGCTACAGGGAGTTATTGACGGAGTAGTAGCATTGTCTCCTTACTTGAGCAGCAACCAGACTTCCTCTCACCTCGATTCTCCTGATAACACATTTCAGCATTCAAACAGTTCTTATTCTTATGATTCATATTCTGCGACCCCTACCGCCGATTTACTAAATATCGAGCTGCCTGCCAATGAAATAATTAATATTTATTACGCATCGTTTCACCATCGCCATCCTATCCTTCCCGCCAAAAGAGATATAGTTAATTACCTGGATGCTACTAAAGGTACTGAACTGATACAAGTCATGGGATTTATCGCTCATTTACTGACGTCGTCTGGTCCTCCCCAGGCAGATGATATTTTTCTACGCATTCAAGTTGTAAAGGCAGCTATTGATCAAGCGCCAGAAGATTTGGTAAAGCTGCAGTCCGCAGTGCTGCTTTCAATTGTTGCTCATCTTTGTACCGACAATGCTACATCTATTGAACTTCGAACCTGGTTTTTTGACCTCTGCTATCGTGTATTGTCCGACTTTGCACTTTCTACGCATGCCACAGATGGCACGACAAATGCACATGTAAATCTTCTGAGTAGCTGGAGAACGTCTCAGGTGGACAAATCCTTATTAGCGGAACTTGTTGCCAAGATTTTCCACGAGGTTTTTTTTCTTGACATTATGTTTTCCATCATTACCCGCGGACAGCCATCTCCATTTGTTGTGTCGAATCTTATGGATTCCATTCCCATAGATGATGTACCGGAATTTGCATATAAATGCCGATTTCGAACCATGAAGGTTGTGAGGTCTATTATGATGGCGCTAACGTCTATGGGGTCGAGCATCCAATCTTCCGTGGAATTTACAAAATTAGAGGCGCTGGTTACCACCTTCCAAGGGCTAATGTCTGACGAATTGGAGGACGAGTCACAAGCATTTCCACCGTTACTAGACGATTTAGGAAACGTTGACGATGGAATTCATCAGTCCATTATCATGCTCAACTTTGCATCTATTTTACTTCACTTTCCCTTTTCAAGTCTGTACCAAAACAAACTACCTAGTTATGTGCAATGCACCGACGACTCGGCTCCAATTGTGCATGTTCAAAGCACGCACCTGTCAAAACAGAGGACTATAGTCAGCACTAGGCGGTGCATACAGGCTGCAAACAATATCATTCAGATTGTGACAGATATTGGAAGTAGTCAAACTCCTTTACGCACTCCACTCTACTCTTGTTCGTTGGCAATGGCCATGCTCGTGCACATGAAGGCATATCACTGGCTTACACGTCCAAGCAGCACCAATAAGCAACCTAGAATGGACGAGACTAGGAGACTGCAAGAGATTGGGCTCTATGAGGCTTATATCAAGCTAGAGAATAGTTCGCTTTCGATGTTTGGATCTAAATGGATTATATCTAACAAGCTTAACGCGAGTCTTTGTAACGTCATGTTCACTGTGCTTCCTGAGCTGTACGAAAAAGTGGTTGAGACAGAGATTCGGCCCAAACGTAAGGCCGAAGAGCCTCTGGTGGAAAAGGACTGCTGGATGAAAAACCTACGGTTTGATGAGACGACTGCCTTAACTCAGCCGAGTCTTGATATCTTTGATCAGTTGTTTGATCTCGACACAATGGCGCCCGAACAATGACCCATTTGGATTTACAATGTATATATTATTTATGGCTAATAAACCAATAAACGCTTAACGCTTTGATTTTTATCTGAAAGATTTCAAGTATGACGATATCGATTGCGACGTAAAAAAAGTTGAATGGCACATGTTTTAAGCAGGGTAAAGATTCTCGGTTCATGAAAAGGTGATTTCGGCTGACGACTTTTAGAGTGATAGTATTCTCAACTGAAGCAGACTATTTCCGAGAAAGGTACTGTATATGCGGATTGGCATTAACTGGAAGAGTCGAGACATGGAACGAAATACATGAAATGTAAGATGCCTTGACGGCAAGTGCTTGCTCTGCAATTCCACAACTTTGCTCTTTAATTGATTTGAAGGGCATTTGACAGCAGTATGTAGCGTAGCGCACGCGATAGAGATCGATCTGCCGGTAGATGAAGGCTTAGGGTCTAAACTTAAGCCGAGTTATTCCCATGACTAAACTATTTTGTATTATAAATCATGCCGCATTTGGTAATTATAATCTTTTTGGATGGCGGGGTAATTACGTTTATTTTAGGTAATCACAGTGGGGAGTTGGGTCCTTTTTCTTTTCGTGAATCGGCCTTGAAGCCATTTGTGAAGCCATTTTTGAAGCCATTTTTGAAGCCATTTTTGACATGAATTCTTAATTAATTCAAGAGCAATGGTGTCGTTAACTACTCTAGTTATCATGGGCTCCTGTAGCAGCAATCTCAATGGGCTAAAGTTCTTCTTGCAGATTCTGATTTTGTGTAGCGTACTCCAGTGCAAGTTTATCGTAGCCGTACTAGACTATAGTTTATTCGTAAGTGAGATAGATGATCGGCTCTAACCGACTGATAATGAAGCACAACTGCACTTTGCAATCATCTGAACCGTGCAGACCACTGTACAGCTGAATAGCTAGGTACATATTATCATTGCTGAAGTCGTCATCGGATGCTGGAAAAACTAATGATAACGGCGGAGACACTACAAAATTAAAGAAAGCTACTTGTAGCGCTACAGTCATATGGCGGGGAGAGGGTAGTCCCATCTTTCGTTTCGTCCAATGAATAAATAGCTTCTGCATAAACTTTTGTCCTTTGGTCTTTTTTCCTTCCTTTCTTTCTATTCTCACTTTCTTATTATTTACTGCCTTTGATCACACAATGACTAAGAGTGCAGAATACGATGTCATTGTCATAGGCGGTGGCTTCAGCGGTGTCTACCAAACCTACAAATTCAGAGAACTCGGCTTCAAAGTCCATGCGTTTGAAAGAAGTGGTGGGCTTGGAGGAGTATGGAGAAACAACATCTATCCGGGCGCCAGAGTCGACTCAGAAGTGCCCGTTTATCAGCTTTGGATCAAAGATTGCTACGAGGACTTCAACTTCTCTGAACGATTTCCGGGCTGGCAGGAAATCCAAACCTACTTTGCCCATGTCGACAAAAAGCTTCGCATATCCCAGGAATATGACTTCAACACAAGCGTATCGGCAGCTTGGTTTAATGAATCAACCGGTAGATGGGATTTAACAGCAAGTGGCGATGGTGGAGGAACATACTCGGCTCGTCATCTTGCTATTTGCACGGGCTTTGCATCCAAAAAGTATATTCCTGATTTCAAAGGCATCGAGCGATACAAAGGCATCATTCACCACACGGCTGAATGGCCCATTCATCAGGTGGATCTGACGAATAAGGTCGTTGGTGTCATTGGCACTGGGGCTAGCGGAGTTCAAGTCATCCAAGAAGTCGGCCCGATAGTAGATCACCTCACTGTTTTTCAGCGAACTCCCAACCAGGCCATCCCCATGAGACAATGCAAAATAGATCCTGAACGAGAAAATGGTCGCAAACCGACTTATGATCGACTGTTTAATCACACTCTAAGTACAGCTGGTGGATTTGAGTTTACGTTTGATCCCCGGGCGACGTTCGACGTCTCTGAGGAGGAGCGAGAAGCTTTCTATGCGAACTGCTGGGAACAAGGTGGGTTCCACCCGTGGATTGGCACATTCTATGATGTCTGGCTAGATTCAAAGGCAAACAATGAGCAGTACAAGTTTTGGCGCAAAACAGTGCTTGCTCGACTAACGCGGCCAGAAATGAAAGACAAATTGGCACCTGAAGTTCCGCTTAACTCGTTATGTGGCAAGCGGCCAAGTCTTGAGAGCACCTACTATGAAGTTTTCAATCAGCCCAATGTAGACCTCGTGGACATCAACGAAGATCCCATTTTGGAGTTCACTGAAAAGGGTATTCGTACTGCCAAGCGAGGGGAAATAGAACTTGACGTCATAGTACTCGCTACAGGCTTTGATGCCGTCACAGGCGGTCTCACGCAGATGGATGTACGAGGCCTTTCGGGCCAGACGCTGAAAGAAAAGTGGAAGAAGGGTGTATCAACATATCTGGGCGTTTGCACTTCTGATTTCCCCAACATGTATTTTCTATACGGACCGCAAAGTCCCACGGCGTTTTCAAATGGCCCAACGTGTGCCCAAATTCAAGCTGACTGGATCACTGATGCAGTGCTTCATTGCGAGCGGAATAACCTGAAATCCATCATGCCTACGCGGAATGCTGAAATCCACTGGAGAACGCATGTCAATGCTTTGCAGGACCATACGCTGGTTGGTTTGGACAAATCGTGGTATACTGGTGCCAACATCCCGGGAAAAACTGTTGAGGCCTTGAACTATGTGGGTGGCATTCCCAAGTACTTGGAGATGCTGGGCCGCGAAGCGGACTCTGACTTTAGGAATTTTGTAAAGACTTTTACGTAGTTGGCAGTAATGCTGCTTGACGAGAATTTTAATGACGTTGCATATATTATGGTAAATCTTTCATGAAAGCAAATGATGACAGACATACGGTACAAGTAAAAGGCACAAAGTATAGTATTTGATATGGGGTTTAAAATCGGTATATGAGAAATAAAAAAAAAGGAGCTTCATGAGCTTCGAAAAATCTTGAAATCTAACGAGGCCTATGAAAGCAATTTTCAATAATTCCAGTCAGAATCAGAATCCTCTTCGTCACTATCCGTGTCACCCGTGTCACCCGTGCCATTGATTCTGATATCCTTAGGCTTAGGCTTAGTTTTAGGTGGTACTTTTTTAAGGAAAAGCTGAATGCGGCAGAACTCAACTCACTCGCAGAGGCAGCCACACCATTGGGGAGCAGTTTTCTCAGAGTCTTACCAACTAACAGACATCTGATGCTTCAGAATAGTGTTATAAGTGCTGCGCTGTGTAGACGTTTCCTACTACGACACCCAATCCCAGAATCCGAATGTGAGAGTTGTCTCAAAACAATGAACTTTCAACTCAACCATGAAGATGTCTGTATGATTCAGTGCAGTGGAGGAATCGCTAACTCACGCCACAACAAAGTACGAGACGCGATTGCAGGAGCACTCTCAGCTG
>JAJMKT010000407.1:0-20550 GCA_030563985.1 Geotrichum restrictum
TGCGAGGCGTGAGGGTGATTCCTGAACTAGACATGCCGGCCCACTCCAGTAGCGGATGGCGCAGAGTGAATACTGAAATCATAGCGTGCGCAGACTCGTTCTGGGCTGGATATGGCGACAACTGGAATTTGCATACTTCTGTTCAACCAACCCCCGGCCATTTGGATATCATGCACCCCAGCACTTTACCAGTTGTACAACGGGTTTATGAGGAACTAAGCTCGGTTTTTAATGATAACTTTTTCCACATAGGAATGGACGAAATTGTGCCAAACTGCTATAATTACTCACAGCACGTCACAGACTGGTTCGCAGAAAACCGCACTCGCACCTACAGCGATCTAGTTCAGGTATGGGTAGACAAGATGTTTCCGATGTTTTTAAACAACAGACCCAACCGCAAACTTATTATGTGGGAAGATGCTGTCCTTTCAAAGGAGTCCGGGGTGCATCATTTACCATCATCGTCCGTGATACTGCAATCCTGGAAGGGCGGGAAGGACAACATTCGTGAGCTCCTCAGGAGAGGATACGATATCATTGCGACCCCATCCGACTTTTTCTACCTTGACTGCGGTGGTAGCGGGTTTTTAACAAACGACCCGCGATACAATGAGCAAAACGACCCCAGTCCCGGAAAGCCTAGTTTCAACCACGGTGGAGACGGTGGATCATGGTGCGCACCATACAAGACATGGCAACGCATTTATGACTACGATTTTAGTTATTCAACGGCAGGGCACCCTTTAAATTATAACTTGTCACAGGTTCTGGGTGCTTCTGTTGCACTGTGGTCTGAACAGAGTGACGATAACGTTGTTGACGCAAAGATATGGCCACGTGCTGCGGCGCTTGGGGAACTGCTTTGGTCCGGCAATAGAGAACTGGGCGCCAGCCATAAGAGAACGGCCGAGTTTGCGTATCGTATTGCCAATTTCAGAGAAAGGTTGGTTATTACCCGAGGCATAAGAGCGGAGGTTCTGATGCCTAGAGACTGTGTGCTTCGGCCTCATACATGTGATTATTACATGAACCAAAGTGTTGTATTGTAAGTAAAAAGCTAGACTAGTATTGAATATACAGAGAGTTGCAAAGGTTTAAACAGTTATTTTATTTATGGCTGTCTCAAGGGCCTTCGTATTATTCATCGGGCCTGGAGAAGTAAGGCTTTTGGACAGTCTCATAATAAGGGGCCTTTGAATCCTTATTTTTATCCATACCCCTCAGTGTGACCTTTTCAAAGTACCGTCTGTAAACGTCACCGTCATAGTTTCCAAGTGTCGAATTGATGAAGAAGTCAGACAAGTTAAATGCGTCTGTTAAGGGAATTGCCTGGTCCCGAACTTTTGCGCAGTACTCGTCCACCAACCGTGTCACTTGTTTAGTTTCTTCAACAGTAAGGTAACCAGACTGCAAAAAGAGGGCCGTATCTTGTTCCATTGACCAAAGCGCAAACAGGATAGCCAAATTTAGTAAATGAGGTTTAATAGGTGTTGTTGTATCGTCCCCGGCTTCCCCGCCGTCATCATCATCAATCTTTGCAATACGATTGAAAAAAGCCCTTACCAAGTACAATCTAGTATGAATCCTGGCACTTTCAAATCTCGATTTCGAAATAGTCTCGAATGCCAAATCAACGTTCCCGCCGTTACCCTTGAGCTCGTCTTTGTAAAGTAGGGCAGCAGACGTAAGTGTGCCACAGGCAGCAGATTCCCAGGCTTCAATCAAAACTGCCGGATCACGGAGACTTTTGGGGTTTCTGGCGGTGGTTGTCCCTAGTTTGACACAAGCCAGCTCGTTTGCCCTTCTGATATAATCCATTGACTTGCCTCTTTCCAGTGGTGCCGCCCCTTTGTTTTGTTTCCCTCTTCCCCTTCCTCCTTTATTATCCGCTGCTTCCTGGATAGCCAGCACGCTCTGAATCAAGGCCCTGCCGGCTGACAGCGTAAGCAGGTTATTGTCGCCTTCCCAAGTGCACTGCACAACCCAGTCATTGTAGCCTTGCCCAAATCCCGCGTAGCTGGAGTACCCGTGCCCACCGCACGCTTGACGGCACTGGTCAATGATTTCTTGGCACCCCCATGTGCAGAATGTTTTGAGACCGGCGGAGGCCCCAAAAAGGTCCTTGAGGTCTGTAAGTACTGATTCTTGCAGTAGTATCTTGTTTTCGTCGGAGCTTGAAGTGTTTGTGCTTGACGACGACGGTGCCAATGACGATGACGACGACGAAGAAACTAGGTCGTTGAGAGAGTTCAACTTGGCCATCGCTGCTCGGTGCATGTCACTCACTTCAGATGCCCCAGCGTTCATCGCATAACAAAAAGCAAGCCGTGGCATCAACCGCCGTTGATGGTACGGGTAGTCCAAAAGTCGGGTCTCAGGATCCTTCGTCGACGTCGAGAACTGTCTCCTAACGGCCGCATATCTCACGGCAATAGTCAAAAACCGTTTCGAAGTCAAATAAGATCCAACCACCATATTCACGCGGGCACCCACAAGTGCGCCGTACGACAGTTGCTGCGCCAACGGTAGCTGCGATACATTCCCGGCCCGGTCCACTTGGGAGTACCGCATAAGCATGTAGTGCCGGGGAATGCGGACGTTGGTGAACTGAATCCATCCGTTGTCGATTCCGTCTCGGCCCATTTTTTTGCCAATGTCGCCGATAGCGACGCCATTCTTGAGTGTAAAGGAGGAGGCCCCATTGAGGTTGCGTAAAGGTACAACGAAGGGTTTTACGCCGTGGTCGCGACCTTTTGAGATGAGGCGAGCGTAGCAGAGGCAGTGGGTGGCTGTATGTGCGGCTCCTCCAATCCACCATTTAGTGGCCCCTAGATGTGGAGTATTGATGACGAACTGGTCCCTTTTTTCGTCAAACGTTGCTGTAGTCTCGAGCCCAGCTACGTTTGATCCGTGGCCCAGTTCGGTCATGGCGAAGCATCCGTAAAACTTCTTGAGCGTTTTTGCGCCCTTTTTGTTCCAGTACGCGATTTGCTGCGGGGTTCCATTTCCAAGCAAGGTATTGTAGAACAAGACGAAATGCACCGACATGCGAGTTCCTGTTCCAGGATCAAAGATGCCCGTGAGGGCGAAGCGAGCGGCCGCCACGATGTCATGATGATTGCCAGTGCCACCATTGTCATTATCAGCACTAGTAGGCGGGATTGCTGCCAGTGCGTCATTGAGTACCGTCACGCGTCGCATTGACTGTTCGCGGAGCTGTTCCTTGGTGAGGTCGTAAAAGTCGTCTTGGTTGAACGCAGGCTCGCGTTCCATTGAGGTCATGATGGTTTCCAGATTTGCAGTGGCGGCCTTTCCGCCGTCGAGGTAGTATGTGACATTGCGAATGTTGAGCTTGGAATTGGCCCGTTCCTGTTGGAGAAGTAGTTTTGGCTCGGTTTCGGTGTTGTACTCGATGCCGTTAAAGACGACGTTTGAGCAGGTGCCAGGCACGAGCGGTTTTTGAGTAGGAGCTGACATATATATATAGTCCTATATGCTTTCAATCTTTCTTGCAGTTGATATCCACATCAAAGTCGATATATTTGGACAAGGTGCCCGCGATGTAGCTCTATATATACTACAGTAGTATATGTGTCTCGCAAGTCAGGGCCGTTAGCTTTTGCGGGGAAATTAATTTTAAGGTCTCTTCCCGAGGCTTTAAGTCCCTTTAGGAACTTTGGATGCTTGGATCCGGAGACTATTGAAACTGCCTTTTCAGTGACATTTTTATTGTATAAATTATAGATACCGGTACACCATGTATAAGACAGTAATATTCACAATATCAAGACTAGCTAGCTAGTGGTGTCGATCACGATTCTGTCTTTGAATTGGCTCTGCCAAGTCAACACGCTAATGCCCTCGGGCAAGTGTTCTTGGATCTCATTTGGCGGCAGACCGTAGATATGGCCATTTGGCGCAATAAGGATTTTTATGTGCTCGTCTTTATTGTCGAGCAACTGGTGAAACCCCAGTTTCACAGCATCGTCGAGATGGATCTTACTCGTAATCATTGTGCGCGCCTTATCCATTGAAATAGCGCCAGACGAGAGTGCCGCAACCACTTGTGCCATATCCGTGCCCGTCAGCCCCATACTCCCCATATACCTCTTCTCTTGGACCGTCAAGCGCATGGGATTCAAAGTCGCAGGCTTGTCCGGCGACCAAATCGCCAAATTGACAGCCGTACCCCTGAATTTTAGCGCGTCGATAGCTGTATCCAAGGTCTGCTGAATCCCCGACGTGTCATACGAGTAATCCAGCCCATGCTCCAGCGCCGGCTCCAACCCATGGATAGCTGACACCAAGTCCTGCACACTCGCGTACGACAACGGATCCAACACATGCGTCGCGCCGAGGGCCAACGCCTGCTGGCGTCGAATCAACGCCGGTTCCGACACCACGATTTTCTCCGCGCCGTGGCCCTGTAACGCCAAAATGCACGCAATACCAATCGGGCCGGCCCCAATCACCAGCGCCGTTGACCCCCGCGTGAACCCTGACGTGTGCACCGCGTGCCACGAGATGGACATGGGCTGGACCATAGCACCAATGTCGAGGGGGACGTTGTCGGGGAGCACGTGGACAGCGTGTTCTGGGACGACTGCCATTTGGCTGAGACCGCCTGCTTCGGCGGACAGGCCGCGGAGGCAGAGGCGGATGCACGCGTTGGGCTGGTCGACGAGGCAGGCTGGGCAGGGGTCGTCGACGCCCTGGTCCACGCACCCGTAGCTGACGTCGACACAGACGCGGTCTCCGGGTTTGACTGCAGACACGCCTAGGCCGACATCGACGACGGTGCCTGCATACTCGTGACCCATGCAGAGCGGTAGCTCGACGCCGGAGTAGGGGTGAGCTTCGCCGGGCTGGGGTCCAAAAATGGGGCCAGACATGTATTCATGGAGATCGGTACCACAGATGCCACAGAACGCGACTTCGATGAGGACGTCGTCGGGGTTGGTGACGGCAGGAATGGGGGTGTCGTTACTGACTCTTATGTCTTGTTGGCCATAGATGTGAAGAGCTTTCATTTTGTGAATTTGTGAATTTGTGAATTTGTGTTTGTGTTTTTGTCAAATTTTCGTGTGCGATTAAACGTAAGAGCAATTGATGGATTGAGGGGGATTGAAAAGTATGGAGAAGAGAGATTCGATGGAGGCAAGTTGGTTGAATTAATATAGGTTGGTTAGACAAAGAGAGCGCTGGGCCGCAGAGTAGATTCGATGGAATATTCAGAGGAGGAGGCCATATCGGAGATGAGTCAAGCAAGGCCAAAATTAATTAAGACTAGCACACGGTAGGCAGCTTTAAGCTGAGGTAGGTCTAGCCTGGAGGCCTATAATAAAGGCAACTATCATGGAAAAGGACCCGACGTCTCGAATACGTACTGTACGTTAGACTAATTGCCGAAAAGTGCAAACGTTCAAAGATTTGCGCAGTTCCATGCGGTGATGTGCAGTTTTAGAAGTGATTTCCTTTGTTCTTTACTACTTTTGGCCAATGACAAACACGATATTTTAGTGGGTGGCCCGCATTCAGCGCATAAATATTACGTAAATTGTTCTATTTAAATACCTTAAATACAACAAAAAGGTGCTGTTATTATTGCAAATTCAGGTTGTGAATGGTCTTGGTATTCGCCTTAAGATTTACCTCGTCATAAGGCCATAGCAAAATTGATTAAGCACGTAAAGCTAATACGTACGTAAACGTATTTACTAGAACATGCTAGAGCTCAACACCGTATTGTTATCCATATGTGCTAAGCGCTGTATGGCATGCAGTCTCAGGCAACGAATGACATTGTATGGCATAGCGAAGTCTTTTTGGTCTCTAGAATTTCTAAAATTATGATTGGCTGTATACGTCGTTTCTCATTGATTAGATTAGATTTTTTAATCTTGTTTTTTAACTGGTCTCGACTGTTGATTTCAGCCGAATTCGCTGTAATGAAATAAGGGTTTGTGATTCACAACATTCGAAATCTTTTTTTTTTCTTTCAAACGATTTGCCAATTGTTAATTCTTCAAGCTCATGGTAAATATTAACTGGTTTATCTATTAATTATAATCGTGTTGCTCATAAAAGTCTTTCGAGTGAGATTGGTTTGATCATGATGCCTTCACTTTGGACCCTTCTATTCCACAATAGCTCAACTGTCTAAATCTTGGACTGGAGTTTACGTTCCTTTTCTGCATTGACTTTCTGACCATCTCCCTGCTCCTGCTCCTGCTCCTGCTCCTGCTCCTGCTCCTGCTCCTGCTCCTGCTCCTGCTCCTGCTCCTGCTCCTGCTCCTGCTCCTGCTCCTGCTCCTGCTCCTGCTCCTGCTCCTGCTCCTGCTCCTGCTCATGTTCCTGTTCCTTCTCCCCAGAATGCTAAATGAAAGAGACTTGTAAATAAAAATGAAAATGGTAAATTTTTTTGAATAAAAATAATAACAACAACTCAAACACCTATGCACATGTGATATTTCCCAAATACTATAGTAATAGTAGGAAAGATGAAAAAAAAAAAAAAAAAAAAAAAAATGATTTGGAAAAACGAAAAACACATTTGGGGATGGGGACTGCACCATATAGATCCCCCCGTCTAACTCACGTAGGCAATACCGCTCTTCACCATGCCCTGCATGGAGAGACCACCTGTGGTCTGGCTGGCGGTTCTCATAATCCGTGGTCGCTTGCTGGAGGTCTCGGTCTCCGAAACAACGGCTGCTGCGCGCATCGCCGCAGTATCGTGGTTCAGGTTACCAATGACGAGCGCCTCCAACTCGTTCTGGATATCCGTGAACGAGTCGTACGCAATATAAGGAATTGCATTCTTCTGGCAGTATTGCTCCAGTTTCAGTCCGCGGCGCGCAAACAGAACGTCAGCTTGGCCCGCGGCAGCCAAATCAGACACTCCGTCGCCAATGAAAACAATTAGCGGCTCAGTGGCCTTCATCGTCACTTTGTACTCCTTAATGGAGAGTGCCTTGTCATGGCCGAGTTCACAGTCGTGGCGCCATTTGGGCGTCCATTGCGAGCCGTCAGCGGAAATATCTGCCTCGTTTGACACAATGCCAATCTTGGCAGACTTTTCCTTACCAAGGAACTCATCGAGTACGCGGCGAAGCAATGGCTTGAGGCCGGCGGAAATCACATTGAAGGGAATGTTGTACTTCAGTGAGTAGTTGAAAAAGTCAGGGAACCCTTTGTCAATTGTGAGGTGCTTTTGCATGGTTTGGAAGCCGTCCTCGAGAGTGACATTGAGGGAGCCCCACATTTCTTCGGAAGAGTTCCTGAATGATCTCTCGCCAGTAGAAATCATTTCGTCGAGCATCTCTCTGCGCTCGGGACCGCAGCCATGATGGTCAAAGAGTATATGGCCAGTATCTTGATGGAAGATGGTTCCGTCAAAATCCGAAAAGATGGCAATGGGTCTGTTGAAGGTGGAATGGCCTTGGAGGTCTGTGGTGATGACTGAAGACATTGTATAAGGTCTGTAGTAGGTAGTAGGAGTGGTGATGGTAATGCTAGTGGTAGTGGTAATGCTAGTAGTAGTGGTAGTGGTAGTGGGAACAGAAGAAGAAGTGCCTTGCTAAAGTGTCTTGCTAAAGTGTCTTGCTGAAGTGTCTTGCTGAGGAGGATGAGAGGGAAACAAAATCTATTCAAACACCGGAAAAGCCCTTGTATTTATACTGCCGTGAGAAAGCGTACAAGTCCTGATCCTGTAGCAATTCCTAATCTATCAGAAGTCAAGTTTCAAGTCCCGTTTCTTTTTCTTTCATACAGTACTCGCGATTACGTAAATACACAGAAGGAAACTCCCAGCCTATGAAAAAAAAAAGAAATGTTACCATACAGTACGCAGTTACTACGCACAATTGATGTACATCGCTCTTGAAGGGCTCCTCGACGTCATTGTGCTTTTATCACTAGTGCTAGGCTACTGCTAGCCAACCGTAGTACGTAGTTACTGCAGTACTATCACTATTTTGTAACAGGCGCGTGGAATCACTGATATCAGTGCTAGTAATATCACTAATATCACTGAAGAGCGACGATATCACAGTTGCTACAGCGCTGGTCGCTGCAGTGACCACGATATATGCTTTCTTTTTTTGTTTCCGCTAGCCACGCACGTACGTAGTAAGAGTACAGGCCGAGGTGGGCTAAGCGCGTCTGCCTTGCTGCAGGCCTTGCCTAAGACTAAGCCTATTTCAGGGTTTATTCTACATTGAGCAGGTGCATCATGCGTACTAAGCTCCTTTGGGCAGCATGTGAGGTTCCTGCAAGTACCAGTGCTGATAAATACTTTGCATCGGACTGAAAAGTGCGCTTATACACACGCCACCACCACCAACTAGCACTGGCAGCACAGCTGCAGCAGCAATAACGAAATTAAAAAAAAAAAAAAAAAAAAAAGTTACGTAATAAAAAAAGCCAATAACTAAACCTTCAAACCACCCGACCCACGTGGCAAAGGCCAACTCGACGATATCGACCGAGATATCTTAGGGCCCACTTGAGGAGGGTACGACGTAGTTGGCGACAGGCACTTGAACTGAACTGAACGGAACTGAACTGCTGAGAAACGATCGCTCTGGATGAGGCCCAATTTACTCTTTTATTAATAACCAAATGGACAAATGAAAAGACCAGAAAGAAATTTAAAGGGACATGACCATCCTCACGATCGATATCTTCCAAGTGATCGTATTATCGTCAGCCGAGTTATCCATGGGCCTCGTCGTCGTTTGGGTTATAACTTTCTCTCTCGCGTGCTCTCATGCTTTGACTCAATCAAGGGGCAGCCGGAATGAGGCATGCTGAAAAGTACTCAGGTATGAAAGTTACTAGTGCAGTACGTGTACCAGAGGTAGTAAGTACAGTACTAGACCAGTAGTAACCAAACGGAGCAGCCAGTGAAACGATGGAGGAGACAGTCAGAACAGGCAGAAATGTCTGTGTCACAAACAGAAATAAATCAATTTTATACGATTTCATTCGCTTTCTCTCGTTATCAAGGTTTTCTCAAACAGTCTTTTTGTTTACGCCAATCGAATGTTTTCAATGGACAATTTTTTGGGCAGCTGTGCTGTCTGAGCTTGGCTTGTTAGAATATAAAATAATCTGATGTAAAGGACTGTAACTGACAAGCCTCGTTTTGTCTCAAGCCCAAACTGATATATATCATATGAAATAGAGAAGCTCTCAGCTCTGAAGCTGAAGTTCTCAAGACTACCGCTCAACGTAAGTTGGTCTTGTTTACGACGATATCCCTATGTAGTCCAAGTGTACAGTAGATTAGAGAATGCGTTTGAGTTTGAACCTTGGAGGCGCATGCACAAACAAAAGTCGTATGAATTAGCTAATTATTCTGATCAAGTCGAAATTGTCTTCAAGTTCCAGCTGCTTCTGGCATTTTCTACCGGGGTTTTCCCGAGAAGTTTACCGAGTCCAAGTAGATTAATTGGCTTAGGCCCTAAAGTGATTACGGCTAGCTTACATGATGAAGGTGTTGAAACCTTTCATCTGTTGGATGCTTAAAATGTATCCTCTCTCTCGTCATTTCCATTTTATTATTGCTATCTGGATATGGAATAGGTTTCTGTTGGGCTGGTGTAAGTTTCTGAACGCTTTGATCTTAAGTCTTTGAACGGTACCCGAAACAGTCCAAGAAATAAGAGCTACGGAAATGAAAATGAAAAAATGACAAAAAGGATTAGGACATGTACCGGTAGACCCCAAGCGCTTATGAATTTAGTGGGCTCATAATTGAGTAATGTCAAATTCCTAGGCTTTTGTTCTGGGTAGCAACTTGATTACCGGTATAGCAATTAGCAAGTGTTAGACAGACCTAGGTACCTCGGACTTTTTGAAATTTATAGCAAATAAAGAAATAGCAAAAAATAGCCTAGATACTTCACTTTGAGCAATTTATTTAACTACGTAGCCTACGTAGTCTAGACGGCGTGGCTAGGCGCCACTGTAAAGCTCGTAGGTTCCGAAATGTCTCCCTTTTGTATGCCCTGAGTTCCTAATTCTCCGAAACCTTTAGCTATCTGTAGATTCAGTACCACCTGCCCCTTAAGGAGTACGTAGCTAACTAGTCCAGACGTCACGATATGTTCCGTAGAGAACTAGACTGGTCTTGTCATGTCGTCATGCTATTTAGATTCATGTGCGCCATAGAGCTCTCAAGTCTTGGAATTTGAATGTTATATCTCATTTACAACATTACCTATAAACCTAGGCTCCTGACTCGGAGGTTCCTACTTCTGCAGTGGCCGAACTTCAGCCCTTAACCAAGACAAACTTAATATCGCCAACGCCATACGTACTACGTAACAAACATTGGCTGATCAGTATACTGGACTAGCTAGGCTAGAGCATCACGCTCCTGCTGCTGCTGCTGCCTCTATCTCGGTTCCATTAAAAAGTTTGCCAAAGCAGTCAGACCCTGACTCACTATAGTGATCATACGCATTCATATACCCATCCAAATTCTCACCACACAGGTAACAAAACTTGCACATGCAAATCTCGCACCTCATTTTGTTACACCCCATTGACCGTTCAATCGGAGCAGCACAATGAGGACAGCTCTTGAGAAAGGTATCCACATACACCTTGAACGCCTCGTCAGCCAAGTACTTTGAAACTTCCTTTGTCAAAAACACTCGACCGTAAACCATTTCGAGATCGCGGCGCTGCTCAAATCTTCCAGTCATGTAGGAAATCAGGTCTCGCTCAGGCACCTCTGTCTTGAATACGCATTCGGTATAGTACCCGTGCCACGATTTCTTGCATGACCGGCAAAAGGCATACAAACACGACGCACACACACAGAGAATCTCGGTCCCGGCTGGCGGCCGGATCAGGGCCTGACATGTACTTCGCGGGCAAATTATTGTGTTGGGATCACCCTCCAATTCCTTTTTTTTCTGTAGCTCGTAGTACCGCTTACACAGGGTCTCGCCCACAAGCGCTTTCAAGTCTTGCGCCGCAATGGTATCGGCCTTGGTGCAGCTCATATCAGGGCATTTCACCTGGGCAATATATCCCTGTGTTATGAGCGCTTCCAAGTACCCACTCAAGCAGTCTGTGCAAAACACATGCCGGCAGTCCGTAAGCTGTGTACACACCTTGCCTCGTTTCGGGTACTGGCAGATTGCACACTTGAACGTCTGGGCTTCAAAGTCCTTTTGTGACGACTGCACGTCGTACGCCAGCAGTGTGTCCCTCAATTGCTTGTTGTGCGTCATGTCTAGCACCACGGCGCCGCCGCCTCTGCTAACCCCAAACCCGGTTTCGGCCTGCTGGAACAGCGAGTCGATCATGGCGTACAAGATTTGATCACGCGAATCGTCCCACAGCTTCAGAAGACTGGGAATTAATCCGGCTGTGCGGTGTGGGGCCAGCCAGCTGGACGTGAGCGTGATGATAGGTGGTTTCGTGCGTGGGTACCCGTGGGGGAGCTGAAACTCGAGCGTGATTGGCGGTAGATGGTTAACTACGCAGTATATTTCCTGGTTCCCAGGTGCGAGTGTGAGGTCTTGGCAGACGAGGGTGATGGGTTTTAGCAGGTTGACAGCAATGTCGAATCGACCTTTGAAGAGTGATTCATCATGTTTTTCCAATATCAGCTCGGGATAAATGGCCTGGAGTGCTTCAATTTCTGAAGCGCGTTCGTCGTCAGTGTCCTGGTCAGACCAATCTCCGGATTGGTCTTGCTTTTGGCTATCTATGGCCGACATCCTCGTTCAACATAAGGGCCCCGTCATAGTTAAAGGTCAGCTAGTGGCAATATTAACAGCATATTTCTATATGGGCATGGTGGGTTATTTTCAATTGGGACCATGAGTCATCATCATCGCCATGGGCTCAAGGCGACTTAACTATTTGTTACAGAACAATGAACGAATGAAATTAAAATAAAAGCAGAACCGTTCATGTCATTCATGTCGTTCAGTAGATATCCTGCAAGCTTGGGCATCACTTGAAATATCACTTGGAGCTCATACCATCCATGTGCATGTCTGTACACGTATCTTCAACTTAGAACCTTATGACATGTAAGATACGAACATGTGCGAGGTGTAACTGAACATTAGTGAACATTAGTGAACATTCATGGACATTAGTGACATTACAGCATTCGGCAGTTTGAGAGGGTAATGAACCTTTTTTTTCCTGGCAAGACCCCTCCCCGGGCAAACCAGGCCTTTAGTCCTCCTTCTTTCTCCTACTCCCACTACCCGGTAGTACATACTTGTGTAGAGTCTCCAACTCCTAATTTTGTAGAAATCATGAGCGTACATTATGGGCCGTGGCCCGTGGTAGTCTAATTGAATCGAGTATAGCCAGAAGCAAAGGTACACATTGGATGAGGGTCAGAGGGGGCACACGACTCTATTTTCGCTCGATCGTGTTAAATATGATTTTATCACTCGGGAAAAGCTTAGACTAATGCCCGCCAAAATTGATGATGATCTGAGCTCACCCATGGGCCCAACATGAAATCACTTTGAAACGAAGTACTAGCTAAGGTCTAATAGAAGAACCATGTGGCACGAAACAGAAATTTATTTATTTGTTTGTTTGTTTGAGGTGTGAAAAAGATTATGATCAGCAAATAACCAGCTCGTTTTGTGACGATAGAGCTCATGACGCTGTGCTGTGCTCGCGTCCACTGATATTGGCCATGATATCGAAGCCGACATAGACCTAGTCTAGTCTATGTAAAATGATCCCGAGGGTATACAGATTGGGCGGATGCTCATATTAGTTTAGTAACTAGTTCACATGGAAGACGTGTGCGTCCCAAAGTAAAACAGTAGTCCAGTTTAAAAAGCCGAATAGCACAAGGATAAGCAGCTGTACAAGAAATAGACTAAACAAATCAAACGAAACGGGGCCTACCCACTTGACTTCCAATATCAATTAAGATCCCCATTTTGTTGTGGTTTTTTATTGACTTGACTTTTGGTTTTGAAATTCGAATAGGCCTTCTTTTTTTCCGCTTCCCCAGCTCCGGCTTTGGCTTCAATTCCAGCCTAACGCATTTCTGGGAAATGAAACGTTTTTATTTAAGCATTGGCAAGAGGCTGGCAGAGACTGCTTAGACTATCTTATAGCCTAGCTTAACAGACGTCAAACGGCGGGATATTCCAGATTATCTTTTTTTTTTCTATAGCTCTGTTAGTTCAATAGTTGCAATGTGATCTAGACCAACGCCAGTGCTTAATTGCTCTCTTACGCGCTATGCGCACTCTAAATAAGTCACGATTTCGAAACGCGCGTGAGGTAAATTGCCATGACTAAAAGAGCTCTAGTGATGGGTGTAGAGTTGGCTTGTATTATAATCTAGTCTTGTCTAATTGATAAAGGCCAGCTTAGACGAGTATTCTCACTTAAAAGTACTTCTGAACTCCATCAGAAGGGCCATATGCCATGGTCAACGGACCGATACAGTTGCAATTGCAATATATTACTATAGTCAGTGTTACTGCACTACGCCCTGTTACCCTCAGTAAGTACTAGGCTGTAATACCGTAGATATCACTATCACTGTTTATTTTTTCGAATATTCTGCTCCGTACTCACGCTGCGAGTCATGCATATGCTCAGTATAAAATCATATTTCTCAGTACTTTACGTCCGCACTTTCCAAACCAGACGTCCGTCTGAGCGTGCACATGTGTGGTCTTCTCGTATTTGCGTCTAGGTTATCTTCAAACTACTGGTGAAGACTGAAACTAGTTGAATCTACAATCTACCAAATGAACTCCCAAAGGAAGTGCCCAAGACGTCTGAAAGGAGTTTGTGAAAGAATTCAGGCAACGTAAAGCGTTTGTAATAAGATGCAAGTTATAGGGGACATAACTTGAAAATCTATAGCTCTAATCTAGCCGGCTTCAGTGTGTATACTGTGTAGACCTATACCGGTATACTTCAAAGCCCGATCGATCACTTGGTGTATTTAATTTTTATTTTTTTCGGTTATTTCTTTCTCGGAAGCTAGCTAAGAACTCCAAAATAAAAAAAGTCAGGGATACATACGTACTAAGTCAGTTCTAACTATTTGCCGGGTACAAAACTCAGGAGTACTAGTCTAGTTGATGATTGTACACATGGAAATTGGACTCTACGTAGTGGCTCATAATCACAACCAGAACTATAACTAGACTTAGAACCAAATCGTCACTATGAGACGTCCAAATAGAACCACAACACGCTGTTCTTTTTCATCTTATTGCAGCTTTAATCTGATATCTTTGTTGTCTATTTCTTTTCGTCGCTTCCATGTCTGTGGAAATTCACTTAGCCTGGACCGCAAGCCAACTGCAGCCGGTCCGGGCCCTGGAGCTGGAACTGGAACAGCTTAAACGTTAAGCTTATCAGAATAAGGCTCAATAAGCTGTGCATATGCGTTGTGTATAGGTATAGCTAGCTAGCCGACATGGTTCATATGTAAAACTGAAATATCAATTCAAGTCAGTGATTTATTTTATAATACAGTACATTTATGTAAATTTTGTTGTGATATCATTACTGGTACCGGTCGTTGCTTAGTCTAGAGTCTAGACTATATTTTTTATCTTCTTTTTGTCAAATCTAGCACCATTTAATCCTGCTTCTCATCACGCTGACTTGGTATTTCAGCGAGATCTGCAGTATTAGTACTTCAGCAGTAGTACTTAGTATCTGGCAAGTGCCGAACCTGTGAACCTTTGAACCTGTGAGCCTGTGCTTTATATTTGAAATAGTCCGCCAATTCCTTCAAGCATATACTATCTAGACTAGCTATGCAGACCACACAGCTCTAGATAAAACCAATACATACATATATACAGCATGGTAAAAAAGACTGAACGAATCGGAAAAAGACCAAGAGAAAGGATGACCAAAAAAGATGAGCAAAATATATACATAAATCATATGGATCGTGACATATACCAGTATACATTGTTATAGACTAGACCTACATAACTGGATACATATAGCTAGAACCAGAACCCACAACGAGTATATACCGTTTAGGCGGGACCAAAATGAACTTTATTGTCTCATTCAGACCATTTCGTGATTATTACAATTGCACTATGCGTACACACAATTCGGACGGCCTATTGATCGTGACTTATTAAAGGCTAACTAAGTTGACTTAACTCGCAAATTGCCCCTCAGTAATACGATCCTCTTTTGCCTGCTTGTGACAGTCGCACGAACGTTGTTTGCGAATCATGTGAAAACCATTCCTCTTCGAATTCCTAATTAACATAAAAGGAGGAGGGGTAAAACGTTCACTAATCTAGTTTAGACTACTGGTTTATAAGTATTGACTCTAATCCAATTAGAACTCACTCGTATTGAATTGAAAAAATACCAACTTACCGGCTTCGCAGTGCTTTACAGTGCTTGACATTGGACTTTTAAAATTGAACACCAGGGCTAGCTAACTGTTAGACTAGCTATACGAGTCTTTTTATTATTACGGTATTATTCATTTGAATGACATGCTACTTGCATTTGACCTGGTGTTTCTAGTCTATATCACATAACCTAGACTAGTTAGTTTTTTGATTTTGTGAACCACACACCTCGTGAAGGATATCATCTAATAATTGTAGAATACTGTAGCTATTAGGCTACTGAATTCTTAAGCTAGTGGGGTTTTTGAACAAATGAAAAAGTAACATGGACACACGTCTGTGTACCATTTCGCTGATTTTACCGTTGTACCGTTGTGCTACATGTTCTCTAAAAAGCTTCCTGTTTCATCTTGTGTTAAGTTGTATCTAGTCGATTCTACTGTATAAGCGCTGGAAAGTCAAGATAACAAAAAAAGGCTGTATACGTAAAGTAGTTCCCAAAATGGCTTTTATAAGCTGTGGAAGTGACATTAGGAGGCGCTTTTTAAGATGTTGATCCGGAATTTGAAAGTGACCGGTTAAGATCAAAGTAACGAACTCCAGGGGATCGCCAATTTTGTTTTCAAGAGAAAAAAAATAGTTAGTATATTCCTTTCTCGACGGGCGATTAAATTGCAATATATATTTCTCTGCGCATGCTGAATTCGAATCCAAGTCAGCATATAACTACGGTATACTATAGCTATACCGGTAGCCAGACTATTATTATATAGATACCAGATTCTCGGATGCACACTTCGAGGAGGTTATAATCGTACTTTTTGCCAATACTGTATTACGTATAACATACCAGATCTTCACACACGCCTGAATATTGCGGCAAGATATGAGTGCAACTAGGCAGAGCTCGCAGCTGAAAATAATTACGGATAACCAGAAAGAAGTAGTGCACCCACTGCACCCTTCATGTTGTCAAGTCCACGATAATGTAATTATATTATGCATTTAAAAAAGATTGAGTGTTATAAACTAGATCGACGCTTTGTTAAATTTGTTTCCTGTTAAATGTTTAACAAGTTACGAAATATAAAACTCGTCGAGAAAGCCAATAGTTTAGGACTAAGGTTTATCGATCTATACGGAAGAAAAAAACAATTCAAAAGAATCATGGTGGAAACTGACCAGAATCCAAACAAGTGAAAAGGGTATTTGATCAATCTTTCGGATCTTTGTACGTTAACTTTATCGTGCAAAAATCTACCCGTAGAGTCCATAATCTATTACATTTACTTTCATATTGACGGAACATTTATTCCAACAAAATTATTGCGCCATGCTTCCGCTAGGCCGTGATATACACCTAGGGTCCAATAAAATAATGCAGGTTTCGGAAGAATTCAATAGTTATTGCCAAGGTACCAAATGCTTACTACGCCTTCAAATCGATATCAGGCCTAAATTTGCCCACGTTTATCTTTGCTTAAATTTTAGAAGTCAAGCTTGCATGCAAATTACCGGTAGACTACCGTAGTAAGTTTGTCAATTTGTCTATACAGTACGCGTAGTCTACAAGTCGGTGTTGTTCTGTGAATAGTTATAATCTGCATGTTGTAATTTGAACAACCAGCTTTAGTTTAACTTACATGATTCTATAGTATACCGGCATACACAGGCCTACTACTAGTTTCAGCCAAGATTCATCTACCGTAGAGTCTACTGATAAACAACAGACACCAGAATGATCGCGATCTAGAATCACCAAAGCGCGCCCATAATAGTGCTAGCTAGTAGCTACCGTACCACGTAGACTACTATAATAGAAGAAAAACAAGTGGAATTTTGTCAGTTATAGACCTTTTTGAAATATCGACTTACGCTGGCGTCATCCTTGATAAAAGAGGATTGCAATAGCTTACTAAATCCACTCAGGGTCTATATCATAAAGCAAACTACGTCACACTCTCAGTTTGCATATAACATCTAAATACGCTCTTTCCATTCCGCAGTATAGTCTATAAGTTTTGTTGAAGTCATCCTATATGATTCTTTGAGTGGGAGAGGGCTCTGATCATGTATTTTACTGCTCAGGTTTGAAAAAAATTTCAAGAAAATTGCAGCTTAAAAAAACTAGACTCCGATGCGGGGAATTGAACCCCGATTTGCCCGGTGAGAGCGGACCGTGCTAGCCATTACACTACATCGGATTCGAATATTTGCTAAAATATCTTGTTTTATTCAGACAGCATCTTTAAGAAAAGCCTAAAATGTGTAATTTTTAAGCAAAACTACCTGCAATCAGATAAACCTTTACACAAGAAAAGCAAAAAGTCACCAGATAACAGTAAAACGTAATACTACTACTAACTATTTTGCAATTGTGTTAGTCTTTCCATTCTTCACCATTTTTGTAGTCTTAATAAACTGACTGACTTACTCTGAAATGGTTCGACATAGTGACAATAAACGTATTTTTTTTTTTCCTTTTTCTTTCCTTGGTCCAATATCCTTATAGATATAAAAGTTTACTGTTTGGAACTTTGTACAAAAGATTATCAGAACTTGTGGAAAGTGGTAATTCTTGTCTTGATTTGGAATTTTTATTTCTAATTGTGGAAGCTGTCACAACAAAGTTCCCCACATAATATCATCACCAAGATCATCCCTCTTCTTGCTGACACCTGTCAAGGTTTTAAAACGGTTCTCAATTAAAAAGCAATAGATTGAGAGTGTGGTGATTGAGGAAAAGTCACTCGCGATACTATGTCATAAGCCTGACACGCACGGCTGTAAGGATATAAAGCCAACCGACAGAGAGGAAACTAGTACAGGAGTTTAAATAGAACAGTATACCACTAAGATTGAGAAATTCGAAGTACGTCAATTAGGTAAAAATGCCTTAAAAAAAAAAAAAAAAAAAAAAAGCCTGACACGCAAGTAATACCGGTAATAACTGTGTGTGACTCAATAAATCAACCAAGCAAAAGATATGTTCTACTTTCTGTTCCAAGCCAAAGTCGATTGTTATATCAATGCCTAATTCCTGTAAATACTACTAGCGCATTTGAAATGACATTTAAAGTTGCTGGGAGCTTGTGAACTTGTCTCTTTTTTTTTCGTCTTTGTTAGCTTTTTTTTTGTGATTTATGAATGAATTCATTATCACCATATCCTATTACTATCGTATTTTGTTATCAATCAGTTGCTAAACTTCGGTATATAGTATAGAATAGACTATCAACAAAGCCGTTATCCAATTCTCTTTATATTATTTATTTATCTTGAATTTATGAATTTTCAGCTCTTTGAGTGTAGTGTGTATATTTGACGAGTGAATATATCAACTTCTCCTTCCTCACTCTCAATATATTGCATAGGGCTCGTGGTGTTCATAAAGTGACATCTGGCTCTGTACCTCGCCAAGCAGACCATCAACATATCAGCTTCGTATTCCGTCATGATGGTTCTGACGTCTCTCAATGCTTTCTCCGACTTGGAGTGCATCAGTCCATCTGGCGAAATAATCATTGGGAAAAACTGGACCTTGTCCTCGTCCAAATCATTCTTCTCAGTGTCTTTCAAATCATCATACTTATTCACCTTCTCCTCATATCTATCATCCAGAGTCTTGAACATATTTGCTCGTGATCCTGCAGATCTAATACAGTTGAAATAGTTGACTGCCTAATTTAGCTACAAAACTGAGTAGTCCTTTGGTTACATATAAGATATTCTCATCCAGGATAGTATATGTTATAAACTCAATTGACTTAATTAGACCTTCTGGATAGGATGATAATGACAGTTTTGTCCTAATCTGGAGTATTTTAGTCCAGTTTTAAGCGCTGGTTAAGGAAGTTGCACACACATATCAAACAGTTTTCGTGTCCAGCTATCGAAGGTGGAAGGGCAGTATTGGTTTGCCAGTATATCCAAATAACATAAATAAGAGCTCATGGCCCCCTATTCTCTATTTTTTTTTTTCAAATCAATTCTATCTCAAAATCGATTCAATACACAATTCTCATTTCCACAATTTTCAAGTACAACAATTGACACCAATACCATGTGTACCACTCAAGACTCTAACAAGTACTACTCCGCCTACGCTGATATGTTTCAATCAGCTGGTATCTCTACTCAGGACATGACTCCAAAGATACCTAATCCAGATTACTCGTCATTGCTCGAACCTGTCTCAGTGCAGCTTTCACAAATCTCTCTTGAAAGTCAACAAAATACCCTTGTGAACTACAATAGCAACAATAGCAGCAATAGCAGCAATACGCTTATCAAAATATCATCACCAAAATCTTCATCAAAATCTTCATCAAAATCTTCACCGAAATCTTCACCGAAATCCTCATCGAAATCATCACTCTTCACTTTGACTATCGAGGAGGCTTTACAGAAGTACCCAAATGAAGACGTATGGATTGAAAACGCATTGATTGAAGAAATGACTTTACTATCTCGTGAGCTCAAGCCCAAACACAAGAAATCACTACAAATGGGATTTAAGAAATCAATCAAGCAAAAGCTACGATCAGCTTTTAGTTCTATATCGGTATCGGTACCAATGTCTGAATCTTGCAAATACCGGAGTCTGAAGTAAATCTTTCAGTTTCTGGTAATTTTTTGCATTTTTCGTCTCTTTTTTTTTTTTTACTGCTTGTACTGTTTTTACTGTTTTTGTAATTTATGAATTAATATATGTTTATGACTATCTGCTGAACACGTTACCAACGGTATATATTGCACATCTGTAACTCCTGGGTGTCAAAATGCTTGCCTAGAGATTGTTGTCTGTTATCGTACATATAGGTCTCCATGAAGTAAAATTTGACGTACTGTAGTTACCTTTCCTTTCACTTCTAACGTTTATTTCGTAGTATCTAGTAGCTAATAGCAAATATCTGTTAGATCTACTGTACCCCGGAGGAGATTTCATCGGATGCACTAAAACTTAAAAACAGCACCGTGGGATATATCTGTGACACAATAGCATGATTGCCTAATTCAGAAGAAGTCATACAATTGGTCAATCCTTCAAAGTTCCATAAATTCAATTAGCTTAGCAAGCTCCTACCTAAAAAAGCGGGAATGGTTCTGCAGCATCTCAATTCGTTTTTTATGTTGAAATTTTTATCGTTACTTTTTTTTTTTTTTTTTTTTTTTTTTTTTTTTTTTT
>JAJMKT010000408.1:0-20350 GCA_030563985.1 Geotrichum restrictum
TGTCGGTTGACAGCTCCATAGCCATCGTTGCCTGCGTTTCGTTCTGGTTTTCGTCGTTGTCGTTTGGCTTCGTGGCGTCATTGTCGCCACCCTGTTCAGTTTCACCACCACCATTTTTCGCATTTTCGTCGCCACTTTCCTCCATCTCATCATCAGGAGGATCAGGCTCCTTACTAAATACAACTTCATCAATATCAAGGGCCGTTTGCTCTGTTGCCATATCGATTTCGTTTTATAATACTTTATTCATCCGTTCTAAAATCCAAAAATGTCAAACAGCAAAAAAGTGGATTTCTGCCGCATGTCAATCTGTAGATGTACACATTTTTGGTTTCTAAGCACTCTCCTGATGGCCCAGTTGGCTAAGGCGCGAGACTGTAATGGTTCATTGTTATCTTGAGATCGGGTGTTCGACTCACCCTCAGGAGAATTTTTTTGTCTTCTTTTAAAGACGACGAGCAGTCCAGGATCCTAGGTTATCAGAGTTTCGAATACTGTATGTTTCCTCGACCTGCTGAATCTGTGACGTCATGTTTAATGAAGATACAGTGTAGCTACTGTGTGTTTTTAAAGGAAAGCGAGCTTGGATAGGTATTAATTAGCTACCATGGCGATGATGAAATAATTTTCACTAATGAGCTTCTTGTCTGTAGTGATTAAGACTAAATTAATTGGATTGATCATTTGTGCACCTTGAAATAAGTATACTGCGTAGCTAGTAGACTACTGTGTAAACTACATGCACACTGACGGTGACTGACCACATGTGTACTCTCACAGCTGTGACTGAATCACTGCCCAGTGCCTACATTAGTATTCAATTTTGTTTTTTGAATTACAGTATTGCAAAGTCTAGATCTGATAAGACTTGTTCGAAGCCAGGCGCCAAGTTGTCAACCATATGCCATAAAACAATAAAACAATAAAACAATAAGGCAAAAGGAATTGGATTATTGTAGTACTTCTAGAAGTTCTAGGTCTAGTTGTCGTCTTGATATTTTTACCGGTATATCACCACTTATATCGCCACTTATATCACCACGTACCGGTATTTTAAAGAAAATAAAAAATAATAAAAAATAACTAATGAACTAGTCTAATGGACTGGCGCCAGTGGTCTGACTGCCAGTGATTGGTGCCTATCTATTCCATGATATTTCTATCGATCTATTCTATTGCGATCTGAGGTTGCTGGTACGTGGTGATTCAGTACACGTGAAAATCAGATACACAGTTGGTTAGGCTAGCTCTAGACTATCGATGGGATATTGGAATGAAATGAGGTTGATTGTGGGCTTAACCTCTTAGAGTCTTAGACCTACTCGCTTAACTACTGTTTATGGAGCTCTGATGACGTCTACCACGTCTTTTGAACTACTAGGCTCTACTAGTATGATTTACTGTAGATGGTTTTGACTCTTGGAGTATTGACTCTTGGAGTATTGACTCTTGGGGCCCAAGTTGGGGGGTCTGGGCCTAACGTAGTCTCAGACTCTCAGAGACTCAGACTACTCGGGATCTGGGTAGTATTAGTTAGAAGTTACTAAGTAGTAAGTACAGTAGTACCGAGCCTTGAACTACTGGTTACACAAATATCAAGTGTAGATCGTGGACAGGACGTCGTGACGATGATCCATAATTATAATTTCTCAACCTCATGTATAAACTTTAAAGAGCTCAAATGATTTTACACTGACGTCTTCATATCTACCCGGTAGATTCTAGACTACAGTAGTAGTTGCAATAGAACTCATGTGGCACCGCAAGTTGTCGCCAGTTTTGAGCTTAACCGACTTTTCTAAACTGAAAGAAATAAACTGAAAGAAATAAGCTGAAAGAAATAAGCTGAAATAAATAAGCTGAAAGAAATACAGTTCTGTAAAGTAAAGAAAATGAAAAATAAAGAAAGGTTGCAGTACTGCAGAGACTGCAGCAGTCTGAAAGAAAAGGCCTCGGGACTCGACAAAAAGAGAAAACAACAAAATAGAAACAAACAGAAACAGAAACAAAGTATCAAACGGTTCCATCAACTTCCATGCATGAAAAAAAACAAAGGCATGAAAGATTCTAGTCTAGTCTAGTTACCCAAATTCTCAACTCGCAACTCACGACCACTTGTAGCTAATGAGTTATATGACAAGTCGGGATATCTGGACATCCGTAACCAACTATCGCTATCAACTTGAGACCAGGCCCACCAGTAGTCTACTGAGACTTTACTGAGACTTTGCTCAGACTCCAGTCACTCAGCCCTCTTTACTGTAGCTAGTAGTCTAGTGGTCAATGATTAGTCTAGCCTATTCATTTACCAGAGATAACCAGACCATTCTCTGCACATTGCACAAAGTTAACTTGACTCAAATATTTAAATCCATTTTTGTACAGTACAGTTACTACAGTATGATCCCGTTACGAGCTCTCCCCGTATACGTTATCTGCACATCTGCTGTGCGCGCACATTATCCACCAATGGACCACCAATGGATCCCACCCCCCCTCCACCATGGCCATGGGTAAATTTGTAGTCCAGCAGCTGTACAGTATACAACAGTTAAACTTACACTGCAAGACTTTGTGCAAGTCTTACAGTACAAGTGCTTTAACAGTACGGCGCCTACACAGCTATTGTACTACTGTACGTAGAGGCTACAGCTGTCGAACGTTTACAGGGTCCAATGGTCCATGATGGCATGTGCATATCTGTCTGTGCAGAAATGCAGCTGTGCAGTGCACGCGGCGTGTAGCCCGGCCGCCTGGGTGTCAAACTTTGAATAGGCCATATACCGGTACAGCATAGTAGAGCATACTGAGCATACAGTAGAGTCTACATAGACCACAAATTTGCACAAAGTGTAGGACCAGAAGACCGTTGACGCATTCCTTGGTCTCTTGTAATGTTCTGTAACACTGATCTGTTTTCTATCGACAGCAATAGTAGACTACTGTATTTGTGTTGCCGTTTATCCAACGTACTGTAACTACTAACTACTGCTAGGCTAAATGAACAACCAGTCCATGAAAACCAATTGTCTCGACTCTTGAGTAATGACAGGATACCGCATGCCTCACATACTTGTACCATATATATAGGCTACGACGAGCCGCTACGTAACAAAGACGCAACACACAAATAAATAACCAGCAAACACCAAATTACTACACTACAGCCGCTACACAGCCGCTACAGCGCTACTAGCACATGAATTACTACGTAGCACTACGTACGTAGTGACTAGCTAGAGATGTCAAAGACTCGCAACGATCCGCCAGCAGATCTACAACAAAGACCAAACAACAATCAATATAATGTACAAGCAAACCGCCATCAACTGGCTAGCTACCCGTGAAAATCTTCACAAAGGGCCAGAACTCTCAGTGATTTGATATGAGAGTCTACGATACTGCAATTGTGTAGTATATAGATCCTTTTATTATTAAATTTATAGAACTTATTATGTCACTTTGTCCTTTGGACTTATATTATACGGCATGTACCAAATCCAAACCAAAACGGGGAATCGAGTGACCAAATCAAACAAAGTCCAGTCGCTTCCTGTAGAATAGCGTGGGGTCGTAGAACAATCTGATCCATCTTGACTCTTGACTCTTGACTCTTGACTCTTGACTCTTGACTCTTGACTCTTGACTCTTGACTCTTGACTCTTGACTCTTGACTCTTGAGCCAGCACGCAGCTATTGAGAAGAACTGGAAACACCGTACTGTAAAATTTGTAACTTTGTAAGTAAAGAAAGAAAGAAATGCAATCAAATGCATCCAAATGCAAGGAACACGCACCATAAAATAGTTTAAAAAAAAAAAAAACTGCACACAAAAAGGCTAGGGTCTAACTGAACAATTTAAAAGCTCTCCATTCCAATCCATGGCCCAGATCTTGAGGTCAGTCTGCTCATCTGCTGATATCTGCCATATACCTCTTTCACAATTACAATTACAATTACAATTACAATTACAATTACAATTACAATAGAGTATACAGTACAATTACAAACTACAGTACGACTAATTAATGGAGACTTTTTTCACAAATTTCATGATTGAAAAGCTCTAGTAGACCCTCTCGGCATTTGACTCGCTTGGCTTTGCATCTCGCACGAAAACTCTATCATGCTCAATCATGCTAGCCACTAGACTATCAACTAGGTCTAGCTAATTAACGGGCTTCGGATCCTATTCACTGACTTCAAGCCTTCAAGGTGATCGAAATTTCATCACCTACTAATAGGCTACTATAGTTACTGGTAAGTTACTGGTAAAGAAAAAAAAAGGTAGGTAGAATCTGGTAGCTAGATAGCTCTAGGCTAAACCGCAGTAGACGCATACGGTCAAACAAACGACTTAAAGTCTTAGACTACCATCTCATTAATTTCAAATCGACGGATCATTGTATTATTTATTTATTATTTTTTCCCCCTTTCGTTTTCTTTTTTTTTTTTTTTTTTCCTTCTTAACGTTTGGTTTTTTTCATTCTGTTCTTTCTTTCATAAACTACTCATTAACTTGCTCCGATTTTACATTTTTATCCTCTAGTGGCGTTGGTGGAGTATGTGGAGCAAGGGATTGCTGCTGTTGCTGTTGCTGTTGCTGTTGCTGCATAGCGGCCTCCGGGTTAGGCGTCACTGCTCCTCCACTAGTACTACTAGCAGGCGACACTAAAGGCACCCGCGTATCAATTGACTGCTGGTACATGGTATTGTAATTAGCCATTTGAGGAAGATACTGGGCAGGCGCCGGAGCCGCCAAAGGCGCGGACGTCTGAATGCTAGGTGCTTGATATCGCTGAATATAGTTGTGCGACAGATCTTGGGGCTGCTGCTGCTGCTGCTGCTGCTGTTGCCCAGTTGCAGACACGGGGGTCGAGATGCGCGACGTGGGACTGACGTACGCAGCAGATGGTGCATTTCCCATGGTATCGTACTCGTTAAAGTAGTAGGGCTTGGACGACGCTACTGGAGTGGACAATGTGGTGGCGGGAGGTGTAGATGAAGGAGTGTTGGAAACAATGCGGTCAACGCTAAACCTCCCAGACAGAGATTGCTGTGAGGGAGGGTGGTGCGGGGAAAGGGACGGCTTCTTTTCTTCTTCTTTTGGGGAGCTCAACACTTTGGTTTCTTCAGTTTGTTTCTGGAACTCGGCTTTGCGCTTCTCTGCCGCGTTCAGAACCTGCGCCGTACGCGCAAAGTTAGCTGGGTGGTATAGCAACGCCTTCAAGTCGGTCACAAATAGAGGGTACAGCAAGTCAATGATTTTCTCGCGGTTCGCGAAATCTAGCGCTCTCTCGTAGGGAATCCAAACGCCCTTGAGATGCATGGCGCCTGCCTTCACGACATGACGGTTCTTTTCGCCCTTGAGAATTCCGTCTCTGCGGCCACGGGTCATGCCTGCCACGTTTAGCAGCTTGGTACCGTTAATCATGTTGTTGTCCTCTCTGCGGGCGACGCAAATGCTGCGGGCCTCAACTTGAAAACAAAGCGTGGTCTCGTCCTCCCACAGAGTGGTGGTGATCTTGGGCTTAAAGTGAGGAGGTGGTTTTTGGCCAGTAGGGTCTGTGATGGTAGGGATCATGGCTACTTGCTGCTGGTGATGATAGGCATGCTGGTACTGTTGCTGGTACATTGCCTGTTGCTGCTGCTGCTGCTGGAGGTACTGGTATGGTTGCAGATATGTGGTCTGGTAGGGCTGCTGGGAGTACTGGTATGGGTAGGAGGTAGCGTAGGACATTTCGGGGGAGGCAAAGGTCGAGGCAGCGTAGACTGGGTATTGGTGTTGCTGCTGCTGTTGCTGTTGCTGTTGCTGCTGTTGTTGGGGGGGGGAGGCAGTCTGGGCAGTCATTGAAGCAGAGGGGAGTGCTGGCTGGGGGAGCTGGGGTTGTGCGACCTGATCAGGTTGAGGAGCGACGTAGGGTGCAGCAGCATTAGGCTGGGCGGACGCGTAGTATGGCTGGGCTGGGTATGCAGACATCATTGATAAAGACACAATGAGCCAAAAGTTGAAATAAATAAGGAACGGCGACTGTGCGACTGTGCGTTAATGCGTTTTTGTGCGTTGAAGGTGGGAGGATAACGATGATGAAGCAGTGAAGCAGTGAAATGAAGTAGTAGAAGGGAGCTGTAGAAGGGAGAACTGTAGAAGGGAAATGTAAATAAAAAAAAATAAAAAAAAACAGGAAAAGAAGAAGAATCAATGAATATTAAATATATTGGAGATATATTGGAGATGGTGAGTTTTATTTGGTTTTTCTGGTTTTTCTGGTTTTTCTGGTTTCCCATGATTTATTGGTTTTTATAATTTTTACAATTTTTACAATTTTTACAATTTTTACAATTTTTATATAAACTATATATATTATATACAGTATTATAATTGGTTTTTATTCGAATTCAGGAGAATTTTCATTACTTTTTGTTTGTTGTTGCTTTTTATACCCAAGCCCAAGCGACTAAGCCCAAACGAGTCAGGGAGGAAAGGAAAACAACATTGGGAGAGTAATGCTACCGCTGCGTAGCTGAGCCAGCGAGTAAGAGCAAGAGGGACCTGAAGAGGGATCTGAAGAGGGATTTGACGAGGGACCTGACGAGAGGGACCTGACGAGAGGGACCTTTAAGAGGGACTTGACGAGAGACCTTTAAGAGAACAATTGAGTTGCCGACTACTCAAAGTCAAAGCCTATGTAGACATTAAAAAACAAGCAAAACAAAAACGAAAAAAAATCAAAATCAAAAAAAAAAAAAAAAAAAAAAGAGTTTAGACTGCGTGCCTACATAACGCATTCAACGCAAGATTCAGCGTTCAACTTACCGTGGCACATACTTATCGCAGCCTTTTGTTAGCCTAGGACTGCTTTTGACTGCCTTTGACTGCCTTTGACTGCCTTTGACTGCTTTTGCCTGCTTAAGCTTTGGGGTCTTTGAGGCGACCTTAAAGTCTTTGCAACTGTGCGTGCACTAGCTTTGCAATAAGCTTATAATTGTCGCATGGGATACTCGACTTTTACCGGTAAATCTCTTGATTTCTTGATTTCTTGATCTCTAGAAGCTTGATCTCTTGATCTCTTGATCATCATGATCACTCAGCTACGCGTACGGACCGACCGCAACAGCTGGCTAATCTCTCTCGCTTGCCTTGCACAAAAGCGTTAACAAAATAAAAGAAATACAAATATATATATATGTGGTCAAATCCAACCAATCAACAAGTCAACTGGGCTATTAACTGGTATGCGTGTAGTCTATACGGGGGTGTAAAATAATATTAGTCTAATCATTGTAATGGGATATTGCAATTATTGCAAGTGTCTCTAAATATTGAAGTTTGATTTGGGATGTTTTGGTAATAGTAATACTGTAGTCTAGTTCAATCGTTCAAATGAGTCGTTTGTATCGCTTGAATTCTCAGGAGACTCTTCGTAAGAACTCTTCGTAAGAACTCTTCGTAAGAAAAAAAGCTTAAGGCTCGTCAACACACACAAATCGCACACATTTCACGACTATATAACAAACCACCACAAATCATGAGCACCACAAAATGGCACAAATTGGCACAAATTGGCACAAATTGACTCAACACAATTATATCGATTATTAATTGTTAGGCCTATAGCTAGCTATAGCTAGTACTAGCCAGCTATAGGAGAGATTTAATTTGCCTTGATTAGGAGAAAAGACCGCAAAATACATGCAAATGCATGACCTAGTCTTGAATAGGAAAAAGCTCGATCGTTCGGATTTGACTTTTTTTATCTCCCTCTTGAAGTCACATTTTTTTTTCTTTTTCTTCTTTTTTACTACTTACTTACTTACTGTAGTACTGTGATATCTTATTGAATAGATAGTATATATATGACCCAGCTAGGCTCTTCTAAGCACCTTTCAGTCATAAGCCTCAGTATTCAGTGCTATTCACAGCTCAGTACTGAAGCTTAAGGCTTGAGCCATTTTCCTCTTTAATTACACGTACTGTAGAAACACTTTCAAGGTTTGACAAATTCAAACTGGCTTTTATTAGAGTTGCATGGGAGGTGCATTCAGAGACCAAATTCGCATTATCTGCTGTAGAGTTAAATTCTTGCAGAGCTTTCTGCTCTTTTCGAATCCTCTACGACGTCTACGTATATAGCCAACTGAGGCTATATATATTTACTGTAGTTTTCAAACTTTTCACTGTAGTTTTCTCCGTATTCAATGTTCTTAGTCAGCATATTTGAGTCTCATTGGCTGCATAAACTGCCTATTTCGGCATAGTTGCGCTCTGCATTTTGTAACGGTCGAAAAAGACTGAAGATCGCGAGTCAAACCCCCCTTTTTCTGCTTTTTTCTTTTGTATTTATCAGCCTCATTTGGGCTAGTCTAATTAATTAACCACAATATAGTCTACACAAAGTTACAAACTACCAGTAGACTTAATTAACCATGCAACTAATCAAGCTAGCTGCTATATGGCTATAAACTAGGTTAAACTAACCAATATATATATGAATCATGTGCATATGACGTTAACTTTCACATTTATTTTTTTCTTTTTTTGCGGTTTTACGTTTTCACGTGCGGGCTGTATGGAAGCCTTTAACCAGTTAGGCTACATTGGGTTATTTATCCCAGCAGCTGCTAGTCTAAATATATAATCGTACCATGGTGATCACTTGCAATTTGATTAATTCAATATGAATTCTTTCATGGCCACCTGAGGCTCTGAGCAGTGAGCTCGCCCTAGTCTGCGTAGTAACTGCCTCTAGTTAGCTAGGGCAGGCCTCCGCTGGTGATATTGATATTGTTAACTTGAGCTAGCTAGCGTTGGTAAGCAGATGTAAGATGGAGCCTTCTTCTGATCATGTCCTTAATTACGCAGGAACCAAACAAACCGAAGGAACCGAACCTAGGCCTGCCGAATTCAAATTCAAATTTAAAAAAATCTTAGACACAATCTGAACCAAAACTACCGCCCATACAAGAGATAACGCAATATTATTGACTACCGGTATACCGGCTACCCGTAGCCTATACACTGCAGTAGAATCTGTGTAGATTGATTCAGCTGTACTGTACAATTGAGAGATATCGGCATCTTTGAATTCAAAACCCAGTATTTACTGTATTCTATCGGAATCTTTCCTAGAGCCCTCTCATATGATATCCCGATCTAGCAGTACCGTTAACGGGTGCTGGTGCGGTGCGCCTGCTTCAACGCTGCTTCAACGCTGCCTTATTCTACTGTTTAACTTTGTTTAACTTTGTATTGTTCCAATGCTGCTGTCCATTATGTGCCATATGCCATACATATGGGCATATGTTGATAGACCCTACAGATTCTACCGGTCGTTATGTACAGAAAACCAAAGCACCAAAGAGCGCTCTGACAAAAAAATTAATACTGTAATTACTGTGCACGCGTGCAGGACAAGATGCGTGCAAAGCAGTGTCGACAGCTCGGACCATTACCCCATGGCATGTGTGTTTAGACCCTTGAAAATAGTCTACTGTACAGTTACTACAGTATATTCATATTCAACTACTCGACCACACCAAAATCTCCAACAGACAAAGATATCTTTGTAGAAAGTTTGTACGGATCTTGCAAGACATCTGTATACTGTACATGAGAACAAGACAAAAGACAACGTTACCGAAGCCAACCTAATTTTTTCATAAGCAAGACAACAAAGGTAGCTAGCTATACCGGTAGTCCATGTGCACTCAGCAGCTATAGCACATGAAATATATTCAACCGGTCCTGATTGGAATCGTTTGATTAGAACCTTTGAATTCAATTTTTCATTATCTCCTATCTAGACCTATTTGGCAATGCCAATGCCCAAGTAATGCAAAGATATCAACGGCACCTGTTTTTTTTGTAACGTTTAGTCTAGCCAAGTCCATGCTGAACGCCCGCTCTCAACGCCCGCTAAACGTCCGCCGGCACCTACTGCCCGACGGTAAAAACTGCTCAACGTCCGCGACCGCCCGACCACAATATTATTCCTCCAAAAGGGCCAAAGGGGCCACAAAGTGTGACAAAGTGTGACAAAGGTATACAATATACAAAGCGTATATACGCATTTAAGGCATTTATTTAAAGGCATTTACCGGGGGTACAAAGCTAGCTAGTAGACCACCACCTACTGTAATCAGTGTAATCACTGTAATGTATACAAAGAGAGGCCCTACGTGGCAAAGAAAGTAGTCTATTCAGTCTCTAGACTCTCTACAAGTCTACTCTCTAGTACTCTGAGTCTCTACTCAGCTGTCTCTAATAGACTCTCTACTGCGGTTCAATTTGTGAAAGCCCAGGCGACCCACAAGTGATCAGACAAAGATATTGAGCGTTTAGACCTAGGGGTCTAGTTATAATATTGCGATCAACTTGTTCTGAATACCGGTACGTACAGTAGTCGCGGCTCACTAGTATACCCAGGCGCCCTGGCCTAGCCTATAGTTAAAAGTTTCAAAACTCTTTGAAGTTCGAACTAAAGTAAATCCTTGACAAATTAAGCTTCTAATATTAAGAATGAGTTTATTACCGGCCGGTAAGCTCTACCCGGTTACCGGTAGAGTTGGAAATTTTCAGTGCCTGAGCTTTGCCTGGCTTTATAGAGCTATAGCGCTGTGGTACAGCTACTAGTACTTACTACAGTATATCAGTTGATTCATGGACCAAGTAGACCAGGCTGGCCTAAAACAACTGCACAAGGTCCAAAGGCAAAACAAGTCCAAAGGTAAAACAGGTCCAAAAGTAAAACTAGAAAAAAAACTAGTCAATTGCTTAACCTTAAGCTTAGGCTTCCCTCTGGTTTGGCCCGAGCTCTCTTCGCTTGGATATTTGGTTTTTGGTTTTAAAAGCTTCTTAGTCCTGACTTACAGTACTCCTAAGCTATAGCTAGGGTCTACGATGTTGACTATAGCTAATCTAATCAAGACCAATGGTATCAGTGCCATGATTCAGTACACGTGGTATGTGACCGCTTGAAGGACGAGTACTCCACCTCTACTCTAAATAGTCAATACAGTATACACTGTGTACACTGTATACTGTACAGTGCAATGTGCATTACCATATTGCCGTTTTTTGCCGTTTTTCCATTCAAATTTGCCATCTAAATTTCTGCCCTCATTTATCGAGGTAGATATCGAATCTGGGTAGACGGTCGACTACGTAGTTTTCCATTTGAAGTACCGGTAAATTGAAATAAATCCTTGAAATAAATTCAAATTCACCGTTATATTTCGAAATTCTTTTGTGATATATATCCCGTTAAACCACGCTGCTGCAGATATTGACACAGAACAAAGAACAAAGAGGTTTGGTAGACTACGCCCGTCATTTGAGCATGCTACGTAACGTCACAGTTGGAGATCTCAAATCAATCGATTTATATAAATTTTATATATATCTAGTGGTTTACTATCGTCAAATATAATCCTGATTTCAATAATCGTACCCACGTAATAACAGGGATTTTATCAAATTTTAGTGCCACATTATTGCAAGCAATTGCAAGCTTTTTGAAATCGTGAGGTGAGCAGATTACGGGCGGTTAATTATTTTTTATAATTTTTTTATTACTAGTATATAGTAGACTATATAAACCTGAATATAGCTAAGCTAACTAGTCCAAGTCTTTTACGTAGTACCGGTAGACGTCCTTAGCTAGCTAGGTAGCTATTCATAATTTCATACAGTATTGAAGTGTATACTAATTCATATTCCACCAGTACGTAAATATACCGGTATCAAGTCAAAGTTTGTCAAACCGCGGCCTATAGACTAATAAAACGATTTTTTAAAAATCCAATTAATTGCTGACATTTGCGAGCAAAGCCATGGCTATAAATCTATAGGGGCGCTATTAGGGGGCTAGTTTAACCATAAATTTAGTACTTACATACTAGAGCTCGTTTACTTGAAAGTTGAAACTGACGAATAGATTTTGATTAATTCTTTTTTTAAACTAGCTAGAACGCTGACATTATTAACGCATATTCAAGCATATTCACGCATATTTACGCATATTAACGCTCTCTTAAGCACGCAGCCTAAGACGCTTTAATCAGCGCGCAGCTTAGAAGCGCTTATAGCAGCGAGCTCGAGAGAGTCTAGAGGAGACCTACGTAGACGTCGTAGAGTCTGCCAGTCTGGGAGACAGTCATAATCACATTTGTACAGAACCTTGGCAGTACTCTTTGAGTCTTTGCAGTGGCAGCGTCCGAATGGATGGATCCCGGCGGGTCCCCTGAGCATATGCACTTGAATGCACCGGCCGAGTTAGTCCTGTTTTGCAATTCATATGAATATGAATTTTATGAATATTTACAGGATATTGAAATTGGAATTGAAATTGAATATATCTATATAGACGTCTATTGGAATATGAATATTGCAATATCGATCGGTATTCCAATTGAAGAGTTTGACTAGACCAAATATTGAGGACTCTAAACTAGAGCTGGACTCGACTCACTCGAGATCTAGCACTAAACCAGCTACGGACTCTATAAGTCTATATCGTTAGACTAATTCGTCCAAATACTTGGACTACAGTTTTTAATCGATACGATACGATAAAATCAATCCATCCAGCCACCTTCAATAGTATTCCTTCACTAAGAGCAGTTGAGTTAACAATTGAATTTTAGATTTATTAAAACGATTGAAAATTAGATCTGGATCGAATAAAAATAAATAAATAAAATCTACACGACATTTCATGGTGTGATATTTACGTGTACTCCTCGTGAAATATTTCCAAATCCAAATATTGTATATTTCTAGTTTTCAACCATATCGATAACCGAGAGCCCTCACAATTTTACAATTTTACAGCTGTACATGCATACAAGGTTAATAATAATCATCTACTTTGGCTCATATATGGTCAATTGTCTTTGCGAGCTATACCTAAAGGTCCTAAACAGCGCTAGTTATAAACTCCAGCCCAGATCGGCCAGATAGACTTCACCAAAGAGTCAAATAGAGTATACACTCATTATTTTCATTTTCGGATCCATTACATGTAAAGCAGCATATGAGAGCATTGCAGTATATTGGTATCGGATATCCTGAAACATACCTGGGTTACAGGCTAGCAGCTGGGGATATCTAGAGTATACAGACTAGATATGTGCGTCATGATTGATTGGCATGTGTTCTAATCGAACTTCCAACATGTACAGTATGTGAATTCGCAACCGTTTAGAGAAACTTTAGGCTATAAATATTCTCTGCCTGTTCATGTGCTTTTGATGTGCTTTGGCTGTGCTTTGGCTGTTTCTAATTGTCTCGACTCTCGGGAACATTCAATTGATAGACAATACTGTATTATCATACAGTACGTGACATTTGAATAAATAAAATACTGTAAAATAATCCTGGAGTTAGACTAGACCCTAACAAAGATCGTCAAGCAAGCAGCTGCTGGCATGTCAAGCTAGCAGGGGTGGAACCCGACGGGCAGGCACATATGGTTGATCAACTTGATAATGACTGGTACAGGACTGAATTTAAATTTAAGATTTTTTTTGGCCATGCCATATATGAAAGCTAGCTAGCTTTGAGTTATCGCAGGCGATTCGCAGCCGATACCAGAGTTATGACATTGAGTTCGTAGGTTCATTCAACCATCATTGACCTAGGCCTGTTTAACTTTAACCTGTTATAAGCATGTTGCGGCAGGTGTGCTCAAACTTGCTCAAGTCAATTAATTTTCGGTAACGCGTAACGCGTATGAGGTGGACGCCTTGGGATACGCCTCTAGGGGTCACGGAAACCGACTGATATTGAGCAGACATGACATGCATTGAGTGGTCTAGTAACTCTAGTTAAAGGTTGTTACAATAAAATATAGCTGAGCAGTGAGCAGTGAGCACTGAGCAGTACTTTGATAATGCAACTCGATATTGCTGGGGAATTCATAACAACAATAGCCGTGATTTAGCTACCATATGTTTGTGACTATACCACGACGCGCAAATCTAGTTTAATACTTCAGTCTTAATATCAAACCGGTTTAAACCTGAATCAACTACTCCAAGCTGACAATCAAACGACCATAAAAAACACATCCACTCTACTAGCTAAGAGTTCACTGTGCTCACTGCTTAGACTACTACCAGTATCTACTAGCCGACCAATATTAGCTTTCGCTAGGTCCTTAAGCCGTGCACGACCATAATCACTACTGGAAATCCCTGCATATCCAGAAAGAGCCAAAAAAAACAAACAAAAAACTCTACCAAAAGAAGCACACATTATTACAAGCAGCTGCTGCGTTACCTGCGTATACAGGAAAACGATTAAAAACCATGGAGAGCCGAATGCGTCGACCCCGGAATCCAAATCCGCGCCCGAATGCAGCACGAGGATTTACCAACCTTCCTCGAAATCCTCTTCCTGCCCTTCCTGCTGATCCTCGGGTCCCCCGAACCCAACCCACCCTGCCACGCATGATGATGCGACAGTCGGGAAATAATTCCACTTCTTCTCCTTCCAGTGCCAGTGCTCCTTCTTCAGCACGATCTACTAGCCCGAGAGTAGCCCGGCGCCGCCGAATTACCCAGAGCCAAGCCCAAAGTCGGGACCAGCGCCGGGCTGCCCGTGCCGCTTCTTCTAGTACCCGCGGTAGGTCTTCTAATACCCGCGGCGGTGGTCCTTCTTCTTCGACTCTCAATTTTTCTTCTCCTCATGGTGTTCCTTATACTTATGAAGAGGCGCGTCATCATAGTCTTATTGCTGCCGCCTTTAGCCGTAATTATACACACTTGATAAGACCGAGGCCAGGAATGAGACCACCAGCCACGACCTCGCCTCGTATTCAAGAATTGTCTTCGTCTTCGTCTGCGTCTTCGACTCCGGCTCCAGCTTCTATTTCGTCTGGACCGTCATTGACAGGTTCAGCTGGGTCAGCACGATCTGCCCCAGCAGGTTCAGGTTCAGCAGGTTCTGGCTCCGCAGGTTCTGGTCCTGGTTCCGCAGGTTCGGCGGCATCAGCTGTAGTTGCAGTATCGTACATGGCTCCGTCAGCAAGTGTCCTTCGCCGACAGCCAGAAGCAACCGCGGTACTTGAGATTGAGACGTTGGCAGATGAGATTGATATTCGCGATTTCACAATTGAGCAACTTGGGCAACGCAGTATGCAGGTGGTAATGGATGTGGCTCCTGTGAGAGTGAGACACAATGCGAATACTGGCGGAAACAGGACGACAGAAATTGTTGTTGAACTGGAGGAAGTTGCCGAAAATGCAGAAGTTGACGAAAATGAAGAACCTGACGAACATGAAGTGGTTGAAGAGATGCCAGATGTGCAGCATCAGCTGGAACATATAGATGAGGATCAGATCTCACTGACCTCGACACTTCCGGAAGTCGAAACAGAACAACGACGGCAGGCTCGACGACAACGTCACTTGGAAGAACAGCGGAGAAGGAATTCAGATTCGCACCATGATCACACACCAATGGATCAATCACTCATGGCAACAAGAGCGATACTTAGGGCTCAGGAGGGGATTGCTGCTCGTAGAGCAGTGATGGAAGCAAGACCAGCCGCTTTTAGTAGGAACATGTCTCGCAGGTATGATTAAATCTAGAGATGGTTGAATTTACCGGTACAAAAACAAAACTAACCAGAATCTTTTGATGCTAATATTCAGTGAGATTGCTAAAGTTCGAAATGTATCGATAAGAGGAAGGCTTCTCATGCAATTGAGAAAGCTGGGGTGTCCAGAAAGCGAAGATGACGATGGCGTTGATGGAGCACCCTTTGCTTATGAGATGAGTGCTTTCAGGCCTTATGACTTTTGAACATAAGCCCAAGTATTAATGAAACTATTGCATTCCTGTTGGAGAAACTGAGCTGGCTCTGGGCTGGCTTTGTAATTGATGTAAACAGGCGTTCATGTTTCCGTGTATTTTGAAATTTCACTGGGATTTTGTACTGGGAATTTGTGGGAAATACGTTTTTTTTTCTTTCTCATCTGGCCATATCACGCCAGTTTCGGTTAATTAACCCTTGTACACGGGCCATGAACAGTTCATCTTTAGCTTCAGCTTTAAGAACGAAAATCTCATAAATATGGCTTCATACTCTCACTAGTTTTTTCTAGTTCTCTTTTTATTAAACAATGAACAAAATCTTGTTCTTGGTCTCTTCAATTGCCTTGCTCTATTATTTATACACCTTCATCATGAGCCCCTCCTCCAACCCAGTCTCTGCCGAAGTCGCAGTAATTGGAAGTGGCCTAGCAGGCCTCACAGCTGCCATTTCGCTCGCTAGCAGTGGCAAAATCAAAACCGTCCATCTTTTCGAAAAGCAAGGTGTCCTGGGTATGATGTCAAACAGCAACAAAGCGTCGTCTGGAATAAACGGTGCCGGCACCCAAGCACAACTCGCAAAAGGCATCCATGACACCGTGGCGTCGTTTGTAGGCGACACCCTCTCGGCCGGGAAAAACGTCAACGACCAAGGTTTAGTCAACGAACTTGCAGAGTCAAGCGGGGAAGCCATAAAATGGCTCACTGAGGAAGGAAAACTAGACCTCTCGCAGGTCGCTAAACTCGGTGGCCACTCTGAGCGCCGGACCCATCGCGTGGAGAAAGGGGCCGTGGGATATTCCATAATCAAAAGCCTGACGGATAAGGTTAAAAACGAATACGCCGACGTGATCCAAGTCCATGTCAAAAGTAGGGTCACCAAGTTGTTGGTGTCGAATGGCAGTGGTGGTGGTGGCGATGATGGTGGTGACATCATCACGGGGCTGGAATACACGGAGGGAGACAACACGGTCCCCAAAGTCCTCGAAATTGCAAACATTGTGCTTGCTACAGGCGGGTTTTCTGCCAGCAAAGAGCTCATTTCGACATACAGTCCCCAGACATGGGAAATCCCGTCCTCTAACGGGGTGGGGACGACAGGCGATGGAATCAAGCTGGTGGAAGACTTGGGGGTTGAACTAATCGACATGGAATACATTCAAATCCATCCTACTGGATTCGTGGACCCTCAAGACCGCGGTTCTCATCACAAGATACTCGCGGGCGAAGTTCTACGGGGAATTGGTGGGCTTTTAGTCAACAGCGAGGGTCAACGGTTTGCAAACGAGATGGCGACACGCGACATTTTGTCTGAGAAAGTCATCCTTGAGCAAAACAAGACGGGTACAATTACAAAATCACCTATTTATCTCATCATTCCGACCAAAATTGCCGACAGTGAGATTCCTTCGCACCTCCAATTCTACGAATTCAAAAAGCTGCTCCACAAGACCACTGTGAACGACCTGTTTACAGTCCCTGCACATGCTTCCAAGTTCTCAGAGGAGCTTGCAGCCATCAACAACAGAGGGGTCGGAAAAAGTGACCGGTTTGGGCGGGCTGATTTCAACAAGCAGGTGTACTCCGCGTCGTCTGAGTTCTACGTTGGCGAAGTGACTCCAGTAGTCCACTTTTGCATGGGTGGAATCAAGATTAATACGTGGGGTCAGGTGTTGAAGAAAGATAAGAGAAAGTCGTTGGTGCCTGTCAGAGGGTTGTATGCCGCAGGAGAAGTTACGGGCGGCGTCCACGGAGCAAACAGACTGGGAGGGTCTTCGCTGTTGGAATGTGTGGTGTTTGGCAGAAAGATTGCACAGGCCATTTTATCTAAAGTGGCTAAGCTGTAGTAGGTTAACCTGGTTAAGTATACTGTGGACTCTGTAGAGTAATTATAAGCAGATAGCAATACAAGGAAAATAAGCTACAGTGTGATACTAGACTAGTCTATGAAGACGTACGGGCAGATCATCAGATGTCATGAGATGGAGGTTTTAAATAAAAAATCACATTTTCACATTCAGATTATTTAAATCCTTTTATTTGAAATCACAGTACAGTGCACAATGCACATTATTTTATTTTTACAGCACTGTACTAGTGCTCAGTGTGCTGTGGTGTAGTTTATTTTTATTTTTTCATTTTCACCCATGGACAGCAACTCTTATCGAGAGCCCTGATACAGCTGGCCACTTTCGTTACCTTGACTTTTATCCAAACACCATGTTTCTTGGACTCAATGCCTTGTTTCTAGAGAACTGCACCCTTCATTTACAACGTTCAACTTAAAAAACTCCCTTTCTGCGCCTACTACTCACGCAATGAAAATCACCAGTCCCAGATCTAAACGTCGACTTAATCGTTTCGCTGATACAGATTACGTATCCGCCCGCTCTCGCCACCCCTCTGGCCCCTCTAGTCGTAATGAAGTTGAGCCTACGCTTGAATCTAGTGACGAGGGCTCTGGGTCTAGTTCTGAGACTGCTGGTCCTGAATGCATTGAGCTTGACGTTAATGACTCCCAGGAGAACGGCTCCTACAAGAGCGACTCCCACCAGAGCGACATTGACACTGAAATTGAAGACCCCTCCCACGAAATTGAACCTCAACTCGTTGCTCGTGTTTTTCGAGAAATTGATGCCAACGACGCCGATTCTGAAGACATTGAACAGTTTGACCGTGAAATTAGCGACTCCTACGACGACGACAGCGACAACGACCTTGAACCTGAACTTCTTGCAATGCTTATTCGCGAAATAAGCGGCCCTTGCCACGACCTTGACCCTGAGCTCCGTAAAAGGTTTGTCCAAGAAATCAATGACCACGATTTCGGCTTGGATCCTGAGGACATTGTACAGTTTGATCGCGAATTGGACCTTTATAACCGCAACGGGAATATCCCCGCTTTGGAACAATATGCCAGAAACATTGAGCTATTGCTTGATTCGTTAGACTCAGGTGACTCAGATGTCGATTCTGATGACTCTTATGATGACAGGTTTAGCTACAGTCTTTATGGCGATAACTTGCTCGAACTGTTACTTGCGGGAATGCTTGAATCTGAATATCGACTTTTCGCAATTGCGAGTGGGCTTCTCGCTCCAGAGCCCGAGATTGATGTTAATAACGTTACTGGCAAACCTGGATGTGTGTTCCTTGCTGAACTGCTGAAAGATACGAGAAGTCCGGTTCGTCTATATACAGTTCTCGGCATGCAAAAAGAGACTTTTACGGAACTCTGTACATGGCTTCAAAAACACACTAATATCAAGCATGGGCAAATTTCAATTTCAATTGAAGAGAAAGTTGCCATGTTTCTTGTGACAATTATCCGTGGTGCTAAGACAGATGATGTTAAGAAAATGTTTCAACACTCGGGGGAAACTGTTAGCAGGTATGTGTGCTCTAGTCTATGTCTTTTTTTTTTTTTTTTTTTTTTTTCTTTTCTGTTTTATCCTTCAGATTTTACGGTATCCTAACAATTATAGATGTTTTCAGGAAGTTGTTGATGCGGTGACAGTACTATATCGTAGCGTTGTTACTGGGCCTCATAATTTTGAGCCCACGCCTGACCCAATAAGCAACAACGATGAATGGGCGCCATACTTTAATGACTGTGTTGGGGTAATCAATGGAACCCATATTGACGCCTATGTTACTGAGTTCGACCATGATAGATACCGGAACAAGAAACACGGCTTGTCTCAACACCTTTTGGCCGCTTATGATTTTGACATGAAGTTTGTATACGCCGCTGCTGGCTATGAGGGGTCAGCCGACATCAATGCCGTTTTACAGCTTGCGCGTGATCGCGGGTTTGCGCTTCCTCGTGGAAAGTATTTCTTGGCCGGTGCTGATTTTACAAACTCCACCACCACGTTGACACCTTACAAAAACGTAAGGTACCAGCACCACTTACGTCGTGAGTCAGGAGACGCTACTACTACTACTACGACTACTACTACTACTACTACTACTACTACTACTACTACTACTAATACGGTTGCTGTTGCTGAACCACAAAACTACAAGGAGTTGTTCAACTTGCGGCACTCATCTTTGAGACATTCAGCAGCACCTATATTTCGGAGGCTAAAAAGAAAATTTGGGATTTTGACATCAAGGCCGAAATTCTCGACAAAGAAACAAGCTGTTATTGTACTAAACTGCGTTGCCATTTATAACTTTGTGCTTCAAAGAGAAGAATTAGATGAAGATAGTGACGGCGAATCAGCAGAAGAAGAAGAAGAAGAAGAAGAAGAAGAAGAAGAGGATGAAAATTGTCACGTACCGGTGGGGAATGACCACCAACCTGGAAACTCTAGTGCAAGTGCAAGTGCGGAAGTTGATGAGTCGGACTTGAGTGCTGCGAATCACTTCAGAGATACAGTTGCACATAAAATGTGGAAGGATTATGAGATGTTAAAGAGGATGCCAGTTTCATAAAAGAAAAAAAAAGAAAAAAAAAAAATACCAAATCGAATCTGCGAGCGCTGAAGTTTTTGACATACAGTATATAAAGCAAACAGTGAACAG
>JAJMKT010000409.1:0-20374 GCA_030563985.1 Geotrichum restrictum
GTTTTCAGAGTCAAATCCAAATCAAACGCTGAGACTTCCTCTTCTTCTGCGACGGTCAAAGGCTCAAAGGCGTGTTACAAGGCCTTAAAAATGATGAATTTACCTAAAAGACTAGCTCAAAGTGTTCGCCCAACCGCCCCCTTCTGGAGTTCTGCTCGGAGAGTGCGGTGTCTGTCTTCAACGCCTGTTGTCTGCCATCAAAGCCCGCAGAGCACAACGGGCGCTACCACTGACGAGTTGGCACATTTCGCAGAATTGGCCGACAGCTGGTGGGATGTCGAGGGCCCCCAAAGAATTCTTCACAAGATGAACTTATTGCGCATGGACTTTATTCAAAGAATGCTCAAGGCCAATTGGACCACCATGCCCAATAGCAATTTCGTTGCTACCGAGCCCAAGCCAGGCCAATTTGTGCCCGGATACTCCCTTGATCTTTTGCCGTCACAAAAGCTAAAGGCCGATGCAAGCAAGCTCATCAATGCCCATAGCGAAGAGCTGTCTAGAAAAGCCCAGTTTGAGGTGCTGGACGTTGGCTGCGGAGGTGGAATTGTTGCAGAGTGTTTGGCAAGGCAAAGTTTTACGAAACGTGTGAGAGGAATTGACCTCTCACCGGATGTGCTGGCATTTGCGGAAAAGCACCGTAAGGGAGACCCGGCCCTTGCAAAGAAACTCGACTACCGGCTGATTGAGCTGGGCCAGCTGAAAGAGAAGAGCGAAAAGTACGACATGATTACTATGTTTGAATTGCTGGAGCATGTGCCATATCCTTCGGAGGTTTTGAATGAAGCTCTTGATTTGCTAAAGCCTGGAGGTTTAATGTTTCTTTCAACCATCAATAGAACGCCAGTGTCTTACTTTACTACAATATTCATGGGTGAGGATGTGCTAAAGGTTGTGCCCAAGGGAACGCATACTCTATCTAAATACATCAACGAGTCTGAAATGCGTGAGTGGTTTGATAACCGAACGGATAGCGATGTGCTTTCCAGTGAGGGCTGTTTGTATATTCCAGCGTATGGATGGACATCAGCAGGTCCAGTCAGTATGGGAAACTATCTCATGGCCGTTCGGAAGAGGCTATAAAGAGTGTAATGATTTGTATATTAATAATAATAATAGCTATGTAGCAGCTACTTCCTTCTTGGCCTCGTCCACGGGCTCGTCCACAAATGTCGGGAGCGATCCAGAGTCTTCAGCGAGATAGCTGGGGATGCCTGTGGCCTCTGACTGTAGTGACTCAAACTCCATTTCTTCACCCAAAGCTTCTAGTTCAGCGTCTAGTTCTGTGTCACTGATATCATCGGGGACAGCATAATTGCGCGACATTGTATCTTGAAGTTCCTGTGACATGTCGAGCAGATCAGCCATTTCATCCTGAAGAGTTTCAATCTTGTCGATATTAATTTTTCCGTACTGCTTCTTGAGCTCTTTATTGGCCGATTTCATGGCATCAACGGTGACCATGACATTTCTTAAATTGTCGGTAGTGGCGGCGGCCTGTTCCATATTCCACGACTGCGTTTCGAGCGAGTCCTTCTGGGCTTCAATCTGGCGGCGTTGCTTTAAAATCTTGAGGGCCTTTTGGCGGAGTGCGTTCTTTCCAGGGGATCCATCTCGCATACGAGAGATCTTTTGTTGGTAAGTAGCGAGCTCTGCGTTGAGCTTGGCCAGTTTGACGTCTAGTGACGATACTCTTCCGTCAAGCTATGGGTGTGAGCATTTGGTAAGAAAAAAAAGAGGCACTTACACCGCTAATGGCATCGTTAAGAGAAGGCTTTGGAGCAGCATTTTTGGAGCCGAATATCCTGTTCATTATGGTGGCAATGGAGTGAGTGCGTTGGTGAGGTAGAGGTAGCCATAATCTGAGCTCTGACAGTGCTGCTGTATATTTTATAATTATGAGGAGGAGAGAAGAGTCAAGAAATATATGATGACTAATCTATTAGAAGTACATTGCACGTGACTGTTGCGCCGCACAAAAGCGATAAGAAAAAATAAAAAAAAATAAAAAAAAATAAAATCAAAATATTCTTATCGTTGCTTTCTTCCTCCTCCACAACACTTTTTTCATTCACGAAATCACAAAATCACACTGAAATAATGGAAAACCTCAAGGCCTTTTTTGGCTTTTCAAACTCAGACGACGCTGCTAAGGCTCGCTGCAGGGAATATCTCATTGAAGCCGTCAAGTACGGCAGAACACTCAACCCTGTTCCCTCTTTTATTGCCGAATTTGAAGAGTATTTGGCAACCACATCCACTGCTGAGAAGCCCATTAAAGCAGCCACCAACGGAAGCACTGGCACTAGTACTAGCAATGACAATGGCAATGAACCCACGACGGAATCACCAGTTGAAACTGCCACGGAATCAGCTGCTGTCGACTCAGATGATCCTTTCTGGACCAAATGGGACGACTATAAAGAAAACGCACTGAATCTATTGACGGGCAAACCCGAAAACCACGGGGTGACTCCAGATGGGCAATTCGTGACGATGTGGCAGCACCTGGAGCACGGAAGACTGCCGCACTCAACTGCCCCTCCAGAGGCTCAAAACAGACGCCGGAGCTCATTGGCACGAGTGCGCTTGGCTTAGCACGCGTGTTGAGCTGATGAAGTGGTGTTGTGTGAAGCACATGATATGGACTATTATAAGTTGTACCGGTATTACTATAGCTGCTGCTGCTGCCGTTATATGAAGCATTGTTTTTTTTGTTTACAGTACTGTAGTGACTGTGTAGTCTAGTGACTGTGTAGTGACTGTGTAGTGACTGTGTAGTCGCGTATGAATTCATATGAAGTCGCTTGATTTTTAAAGATTATGACTTGAGACTTGAGACTTCCACCCTTTTTCAATTTAATTACTACATTAGGTAAGACCACTAAATATTATTTCCTTTGTTTACAATAATAATTTAGTCAGCAATGACTCAGCCTCGTCATCTGCAGCAGCAATTGTAAAAACTGCACAGAGAAAGAACTGCGCAGAAATGACGTGAATTAAGCTGCACAAGAACTGCAACAGAAACTGCACAATCACTAAAATAAACTGCACTCTGCAAAAACCTCTATTTTTATTTTAATTTTAATTTTTTTTTCTTGTTCTTTCTCTAGGCATTGAGAATTCTCCTGTTTTTTTCTTCTTTTTACGAATTCTTGTGCTCATTCTTGAGTTGTTCTGTTCAGTCCCATTCTCTCCCATTTCCCACTTACCACCACCGACCTCCACTTACCACCACCGACCTCCACCTACCACCACCGACCTCCACCTACCTCCACCTACCACCACTTACCATCCTTCTCTCGGACCCCGTTGCGTTCAGTCCCTTCTGTAATCGCACTGCACCGAAACCAGGCCTCATCCCCTCGGTTGCTCAATTTGGTGCCATCTACTACTTTAGTACTACCATATACCCTATATAGAATATTCTACTCTCGACTAAGAGCACTTTAAACCTTCGACAAAAACTCTACTTCTTCACGACAACTCCTCACGACAACTCCTCACGACAACTCCTCACGACAACCCTTCACGACACCTCCTACCAACACCTCTTCACAGCTACTCATATATGCCTGAATAATCTCCTTGTTCTGAAATATTATGGTATGTAAATATTCTCTCAACAAACTTTGAGCCACAATCAACCCTTGGCCCCACCAACTAACCTCTCCTCATAGCGGCATCTACATCGCCTAGCTTGCTTAGTGGCCTCTTCACCGAGGAAATTCATCATTCTGCCAGCCTCGATCGTATACGTGCTGTCTTATCCATTTCTATACACCCTGTTTTCCAGCGGTTTTCCTGAAATCTCCATTCTGCCCTACCGCCAAACTGTCAATATAGTCCCCGATGTGTTTGTCAAGCAGCTTTATATTTCACCCCCGTCCTTTTCTGATGCCCTTTCTCCACAGCTCCTAGAATCCTTGGCCACTTTTATGAGCTTTTTTCCAGACGCCGGAATTAACCATCATGACTCGAATTCCCATTTGCCCTCCTCTTCGCTGGATAAACTTCCTTGCCTGCTTTCAATCATCCCTGGCACTACCAACTCAAATAACTCGCTATCTCTTTCTTCACTTCCTTTGCACAGTCCGCAAGAAGCGACTCTAGCTGCCCAAATGCACTCGGTCCTCTACCTCCCGAGGGTAGCAAATGCAAAGATCCTCAGTGCGTCTGGTCTACTAATATCCTATTTATACAATGACGACGAGAGCGAGCAAACGTGGAACGATGCCATCTCTTCATTAATGCCCTCGGTCTCGACTAAATCCATCGACACCTTTTCATATATTGTATCTTCGAAAAAGGTCACTGAACGAAAGTCAATTCTTCAACTCTCATTCACTGTTTTGCCATTTTGCCCTGCACCCTTGGTCGGCTTTACCGTTACTTACTCCCTTTTGGCTTCTTATATTGCACTTTCGTGGGAGCATGTGTCTTCAGTTCGATCCAGACTTGGTCTCTTCATTGCTGGTGTAGTTCAGATTCTTCTTTCCATGTCTAGTGCCCTTGCAATCATGTCCTTTTTCTACCCCACATTTTCAGCCAATAGTTTGCGTAATTTCTTGATTGTGCCATACTTTGTGGTCGTTGTGAGCCTCGAAAACATTATTCGCCTACTAAACGCCGTCGCGAAAAGCCCGCCTGAAAATCACCCGTCTTCGCGACTGGCCGCAGGACTCACTGAGACGTTCCCAAAGACGATAAAGGTTCTTTCGAGCTATTTCTTGTTCATTATGCTCTATTGCTACGCATTTCCGTCGGTTTCACTGCAGAACCACCAAATACTGCTTTTTGCTATAATATCTTTGATTATTGATCTAGCAATGCATGTTACTTACTTTTCCGCCATTCTCTTTGTTGATCTACGACGCTTGGAGCTTGAGGATTTGATTAATAGCGACTCAATTACTACCCCACAGTCTACTTCACTACTCCCTTTCGAGCTCGACAATAAAATCCCACAAGCAATCAGAAATCAGTACGTTTACTTGCGCCATGTTTACCTTCACCCCAGACTATCCGCCTCCACCACGGTTCTTGTTCTATCCATGATATTTCTCTTTATCTGGGGGTACATTACAGATCCCTCAGAGCAACACATTTACTCATCTAAAAAAGTCACATTTTTCCTTTCCCCGCTGCTATCACCTTCATCGCCACTTTCAAAGTACAAAAATATTCGTGTCTTTGAGCCCTTGGTCGTACAAGGAGATTCATTTTTCCCCAGCCCTCATCCTATGGCGTTCCGAATTGGCAACGACATTCGGGGATCTTTCTTTTCTTTTATAAGAATTTTCTCATTCAACATCCTGCTCGAGTTTCTAGCCTCTCTTGCCTTCATTCTTTCGCTTACCGGAGTGATTCTTAAATTCTTATTTCCTCCCATGTCTGAACCGGCAGAACCGGCACCTTCAAGTGACAGTGACGTTATGGAATTCTTTTCCAAAGAACTGACTGGCTTCCATACCCTTGACGTTTTGTTACTGAGCTCGCAGGGCTCAACAATCACTACAGTATCACTAGACCACAAAGTCCTCGTGTGGAATGTTGCCTCTGCTCCAGGCGCTAAAATTGAAAGACCTATTCAGATTCCTAATCCCCCAGACTTTTGGCCCATTTCCAAAGTCGTTCTGAATTCTTCTCTAAACATGATTGCCATTTATTGCATGAAAGTATCAGCTATAAAATGCTACAACTTTAAATCAGGAACCCTTTTGTATCATTTGCAAGATAGCTCACATTTCAACGTTCTTCCTGTTGAGATATTTTTCTCCGGACCAGAACTGATTGTGACCACCAGAAAGGGGTTTCTTCTGTCGATCTCTGATACAGGCATCATGAAAACTTTTCGCGTGGAGTTTGTGAGCAAGTCTGAATCTCTTAGGCATAGCCGCAGACTGTTAACGCCGCGAATCCCAGAACGCGTAGTTTGCGTATCTACACAAAATGACATTTCCATCGGCACTCATATTGGAAAAGTGTGGAAATTTCGGAAACTCCAAATCCGAGAGTCTCAAATGCCAATCAATATACATACACACGGCGTGCATGACCTTTCTCGATATAAACCCCAGGTCACTCCAGTTCCTCAGGCCATGCTGTCGAGAAGACCCATGGGGTCAGCCAGGCTAGATGCTCTCAATGGAGCTGCCAGCCATCAAATCGAAAAGCCGAAACCGAAGGTGCTACAAAATCCCGTGTTGGAGATTGTGCCGGTGCCTGCAATCAACATGGTACTTCTTGCTACGTCAGTGCAAGCTTGCCTGTTTGATGCACATACAGGAATCATTGTACGCCGTTTCCAGTTGGGCCATTTCAAACCGGGCACTTTGCGGGCGTTCCATTCGCAACCCACGCACTGCCGATTTTGTGGATGCGTGTCGGTCGATTCTGTTTCCATTGCATATTCGGATGCCGAAGAAGAAGGCATGGCCATCTGCCACACTCTCACAATAGACAACCGAGCCAAGAACAGCATATGCATTCGAGTTGAGCGAGATCCTCGAGAAACGCGCTGTCTTGGATTCGATGCCACCACGGAGCGGCAACACTGGATTGGAAGAGTCGAGGGATGGGACACGACGGATATGAACATGATTATGGGAGTGCGCCGCAAAGAAATCCCGTCCGAAGAGGACATCAGTAATTCGTCACAAGTTTCGCTTATACAAAAGCTGAGGCAGCGCAAGTTCCCGGGGTCAGAAGGGTTCCGAAACCGGTCTCGGCGGCGACACACCACGGACACCATTTTTAGTCAATCTACAGTATCATCGAGTCGGCCTCCAATCAGATCAACATGGGAAGGGTTCGCGATGTCTGCCACGGGGCAAATTTCAATCTACGACATTCCGGACTACAGCGAGCACGTGCACGATAACCCCAATTATTACGACTTGCATCAATCCAAGGATCTCCGCTCTCATCAATCTCATCATTCCCTTCATCACATCCACCACCGAGGATTCGGGGCAGAGCTTAGCTCCGTCTCGCGCAGCCGACTACTTATCCGGTCGTTGGGCCCCGTAACCAAGTACGGTGCGAAATCCATAGCGGTTGCGTTTGGAAATATCATCAAGGTACTGTATTTTGGTAAAGAGGAGTCGTTTGTGAATGCAAAGACTGATCATCCTGAGTCTCGATCGTCGGCACTTCGAAGTCTTTCGTATCCGCCGCCGTCGCCTGGCTCAGGTATATCGGCGAGCAAGAAGTGGCGGCGAGAAGTTGGATATTAGAAAAAATTTACTGGCTGCAGCAGACACTATTGATTGTTATTGCAAGTGTTATTGCAAGCTAGTGTTATTACTATTATTATTATTATTTTTTGTTTTTATTTATTTTGTCTTGTCTCGCGATATCTAGTTTAAATATGAGTAGACTGAAACTTCACTGAAGAGCCTACACAGTCACCACAATACAGTTACATTGTATAATTGTCTTTTTTTTTTATCATATGGCTCTGTCAAAGTGTCCCTAGTTCAGTCCGCAGTACGTACGGGGGATGTCTAAGTCTAGATGGGCACGCACACATGATGTGCTAGCGACCTGAGATGGTCAGTGAGAGTCGTTGAAAAAGGATCACACTGTAATGATTGTAGAGACGAGATTTGTTGGGTTAATTTGCTTCCATGGAAAGATATGGAGCCAACTCGTACTAGCTAGCTACGTACCAACTGTGGTCCAGCACTTTATGCATTTTGTCTTCCTGGTTTTTAAGGGGGGGGGTTTGAAATTTGCCTTACCTTGGCTAGGAATTCGATATCCTCAAACTACGTATGTAAGGGCCTACCGGTAGGTGCTAAACCAACGCCCGAGTAGTTTATACTTACTATAGTGAACTGTCACTGAGTACCTCCAATTTACATATATACTGTATAGTATAAAATCTAGATACAGTACTAGTCTACCCTAACAAATTTCCAGGGACTGCCGGGGCCCAGGGGTTATATGGTCCGGTAAGAGTGGTAAGGGACGTGAGTTCCCGTTGCAACCTAGGCCTGCCATATAGTTACCCGTAGCTACTGGAAATTGTGGAATGGAATGTGGTCAGACCCTCAACGTTCTGTTAACCTATAGACTAGACTGGACTTGACTAACGTTCGAATACTACATAGGCCTGTCTACTCGTGTCGAGTAGAGTAGAGAAAAAGGCAGATACTGTAGAGACGAGCAAATGAAGGTTGACGGTCTTTGACCAATCAGAATGGATGAATTAAATCAGGAAGGAGCAATTAATATAAGAATTAAGCTCTTCTACGCGTACGTACGTGCGGGTAGGGTCTAGTCCTAGGCTGGAAGCTTATATTTTCTTGGCTTTTTAGACTAAATAAATTATTTGAATTTTACCGTAGGTCGATGATGTGTGTCTCTCACAATTTGTCAATTAGAGTCACAATTGATCATAGTTATTCCGCATGTGGCGACTAGACTAGACTAGAGTCTGGCGGCCCCTCTGGAGTCTGGCCTACATTTTGCCAATACACCTTCTGTCTGCATTTGTAGTGTGTTACAAAAGCACATGAGACTTTGAAAAAAGCTTAGATTTGGATCCCAGCCCATTCCAAGTGCGAGGCTAGCTGTCTAGTTAACTCAATACTTCTCAAGAGTCCAAGCGTCAAGACCAAACAAAAGACTTGAATTATTTTATATATTTATAACATTAACGGTAACTTTGTTGGTCTACTTGCAATGAAGTGGAGACTCTTCTAATTGAACTTATAAACTAGACTACAGTGTAGGTTCGTAGGATAACGTCTATATATTCGAGTTGATCATTAGCGGACACGAGATGAGCACGTATGGCGTCTTTTGTGGGCCTGTGCCTCAAAGTGACGATAGATTAAACGCGATGGTGTTACAAATGTGTAGGCTATGACTGGACTATATTCCTGTATCCTGGTAATTAATTGATTTATAACGCGTAGAGTCTGTAGACTACGGTCGATCTAGCTGAACGTTAGGTCTTGTGATGGCATCCCATGGTCAAGATTGCGTGGAGTCTGTCGACATTCGAATCGACAACTATCAGCATCCGGATCCCATGACCGACATCGGTACGGGCGTATTAGATTTATACACAGCTGTGCATTGACAACATTAACAATGGATCCGACGACGTCGACACGATAAAAAGAAAAAAAAATAGATTCTCTAGTGACTCTAGTGAGTCGTGACTGTCTTGTCTATAGTATACGTAGCAGTTAGCTATCGAATAACATTTCAGAGCATGTGCATTGTGCAGCAATTGATCAAGCACAAGCACATAATTGCAACTTTTCAAATTTCAAGTACTGTACAGTGTATACTCAGTGTAGTAGAGTGTACTGTACATTGTACAATCATAAATGTTAACACGAAAACCTAAACGAAAGCGCGAACTAGCATATTGCGTTAAATGGAATTGGAGCGCGCGCGCAGAAAAAAAACAACAGAAAAGTCAAGCGAAAATATTTAGAGAAAATTTAGAGAACATTTAGAGAATCTCCGGTTCCTGACGCAAATATGTAAACCGTTATTTTATGTTCTAGTGCCAAGTTTACTGTAGGTCACTTTAGCTTATTATTATTATTTTGAATATTTGGTATCCCTAAAAACGTTAGAATGCATACTAACTAAAGCTTGTGCGAATGGTGAAAAGTGAAAGGTGAAATGGCGAAAGCTGACCATATGGCAGGTATGATATTTCAGGAATATTAATTAATGTTGTTTGAAATCTGTGACTAGACTAGCTATTGTTAACTATACCATACCTATGGCTAAGCGAAGCATGTCTTTAGGATATTATATATATCCATCATTCCCCCCCCATGTCTCTCTCTCATCATACTTTCTTTCCATATCTACATTGGCACCAACTCTACACCTACAATGTCAAAAATACTTACCTCAATCATTATCTTCATATCCTTTCTTGCCCTCATCGGAAGCATCATAAGCTCCGTTCTCTTGCTCACCGCCGGCCCCTCCACGCAACCCTCCATCAGCACAATCTATCAAGCCCAAATCCAGCTGTCCAGCGAAGCAATTGCTGCCCGCAACAACCTCAGCCACGCCGTCAGCAACCCCACCACCCCCGCGTTCATCATCTACCCGAACGCCTACTGTACCGCCAATTACACTGGTGACTCACAATCGATCCCGGGGTCCGAGCTCCTAAGCCCCGACACCAAAAACAAAAACAAAAACTTACGAGATATTGATTACGAGACGTTACAGTGTTTCAACTCGAGTTCGAGGTTCAAGTTTAACGTTGCTGCCGAGTTTGGGGCCCTTAATACTACGTGTGCTGCGACTTACATTACGAATCTCAACAAGGAACTGACTAAAGCTGCATCAGTGGTTATTGCGAACTTGGTTCTCAACTTGTTGTGGGTGGTTGCGATATTGGCCTACGGGGCCGTAAGGATATGTGGAGGTGACGGCTATTACAGGGGTGGATGGCACCACAAGATGAGCTTGACATTCAAGATAATCACCGGCGCGTTTTTGGTGGGCTGGGTCATAGGGACCACAATCACATCGGGAATATTGTGTTTCAATGCGAATCTGCCCGGCAAATTTCTTGGCCAGATCTTTAATGATTGTTCGGAAGATGGAGTGGTGGTGTTGGTAAAAGGTAGGTCGGCATCGTATCAGGGTCTCAGTGCGTTTGTGTTTGTGGTTGTGGCGATTCCGTATGTGTTTTCGACTGGTGGGGGTGATATCGGTGGTTATTAAAAGTGTACGAGTACGTAGCGCTAGCAGGCGTCGACTTAATTTCACCAGAGTTCGACGTCTACGACCGGCCTAGACTCTACAGTACTTCTATGTTGACAAGCCCATATAGATCGAAAACTTATTTATAATTATATACTGTATACAAACAAGATAGATATTTTTCTGTAGGTTTGACTTGACCATGGAAAGAAAAAAACAAACACACACGAAAAAACAGAACCAATTGTCAGCCTTTTACTGTCGAGTCTGTGTAGACTAGAGGCTGTGTAGACTCACTGTACGACGTACGTAGAGTCCGTAAACCGCTTTGTGCTTCTTTTTAATCAAATACTGTATATATATATTTTTATTTTTTACTTTTTAAGAATTCTCAATTGAAACAAAATCGTTAGTACAAACCGCCCTCGCAGCGCCTCGCTTACTTTGCATGCATGCCAAGACCTGTGCCTTAACTCTTGAATATGCCCCACCACTTGCGGCGCACACTTCTTTTGTGCGCATGGTCTAGTAGCTCTCGCTATACAGTAATTAAATACGTAGGGAGTCTAACTAGTCTAGTTGGCGGGCTCCCCAGAGTCCAGACCCTGGCCTCAGTAACTGGACGTCATAGTCTAAGCTAATTAGTCTATCTACCGTAATTGGCCCACTGAGCTGCGTCCAGGTCTGTTAGTTTATAGTCTAATACGTACTGGCCGGACTTGGTGAAAAGGTGAAATAGGTCTGCGGGGATTTTACTCAGGTAACGTTGATATCGACAAGCTCTAGAGATCTCGAGTCAATCGGTGCACATGAATAAATAGTCCACTACAGTATATTTTAAACATCACAAAAGTAGTCAATAAAAGTTAACGACTCGTAGTGAGTCTAAACTCTACCCCGCTAGCAAGTCTAAGAGCTTACCACACGTTTTTACGAACTTTTACACGTTATTTATACGTTCTAATTGATCAATTGTTTTGGTTGGCACAATACTGTACACCGTACACTGCGTACAGTAAATAACTAGATTTGGATTCATCTTTCTTATTTCGTAGTTTATTTCAAACACAAAACTGACGTACGTGAGACACAGTGAGAGACTGGGAGTAGAGGCAGTCAGGGACTCAAGGCAGTCAAGGTCAACACTGGTATTCGCACCAAAGTGTGATTATTTACTTTTTTTTTGCTCCGAATTTATTAGTCTAATCATTTTGTCACTCCATCAGGCCGTTAGCTAGCGCTAGGGTGATGCACAGCCTCACCTTTCAATCTTTTCGGACGTACTGAGAAGTGCGCGCTTGTCGTTGACTGCACTGCACAGCCCAGAACGCCCTAGCCCAAGCTTGTAGAAGACTATTAGTCGTGTATTGTGGAGCACCCTGAAATGAATCACCCTCCCCAAATGAGTCGTTTTGAGCATTTTGGCTGTAGTATTATATAAGCTAGTGACATATGATTATATAACAAACCTAAAATTTACTATGTACCGACTCATTTGGGAGGGGTGATTCATTTCAGGGTACTCCACGATATGTTGTGGCAAGATAGTTGGTCCTTCCAGACGAGCCTCTAGACATATATTGACATCTACCGGTATAAGATTGAATTTGGCTTGTTTTACTATCGTTTCTTTTTAAGACCTAGGCTCAAGCTTTGTAGTCTACTCAGTAGAGTCAGTACCAGACTAAATAGGACGTCCTCTTTGTTAGAATCCTGGTTGATTAGGGTTTGACAACACCACTTTTATACGTACAGTACTACCGGTATTTCCCCAGAGTCCATAATTACTCCACGGTCTGCCTCACGGAAAAAAAAAAAATCAAAGACACCCGCATTGAGACTAATCTTTTCTACTATTTTCCAGTAGTAGTGATTATTATTACACATAGCTCGGCTACAAAGTTGAAAGCCATGTATACAGAGATCTACTGTGGCAGTCTAGTGCGAAAAGGAGTTAAGAGAATACCGGGCAGACAAGTTAATATAAAAAATATATTTTTCATGGAATGAAATATTTATAATGGGTTCAAGGGGTTTAAATTAAGCTATAGAAAAATATATAAAGCCTGTATGGCAATAACAAAATCTGGCTATGTGGGTATAAGGTATAGGTGTCGAGATAAATTAAAATCTCTCGTAAGGATCTAGTTGCTTTTACGCATTTAAGCGGAAACAACAAAGTTGCGGAACTGCTCAGTGGCACGGTCCAAACGGCTGGTGCTGATTCCAAATCTCTTGGCCTGGGTAGAGAGACGGGCCAAGTTGTTGGTGTAAGAAGAACGGGCGGCAGCGTCTACGACTCTGTCCTGGGCTCCACCAACCATGTTGGCGAAAGCGACCTCGGCACCGTTGGTGACGGACTGGACGAAGGGACCCAAAAGGAAGTTACCAACGGCCATGGACAGACCGCCGGTGAAGGGAGCGAGAGCAGTGGCCACAGTTCCAATAGCGTTATCAATCTGGGAATCGGCACCAGTGATGGCAGCGGTCATACGGTCAGCGTTAGCGTGACTAGGGTTAGACTGGAGTTGACGGGTGAGGGTGTCAACTACCTGCTGGTGGTTCTCCATGCCAGACTTGGCACCGTCGACGAAAGCACCCTGACGAGCAGAGATGTCACGCTTAGAGACGACGGCAGGAGAAAAGTTGCGGAATTGCTCAGTGGCACGATCCAAACGGCTGGTGCTGATTCCAAATCTCTTGGCCTGGGTAGAGAGACGGACCAAGTTGTTGGTGTAAGAAGAACGGGCGGCAGCGTCTACGACTCTGTCCTGGGCTCCACCAACCATGTTGGCGAAAGCGACCTCGGCACCGTTGGTGACGGACTGGACGAAGGGACCCAAAAGGAAGTTACCAACGGCCATGGACAGACCGCCGGTGAAGGGAGCGAGAGCAGTGGCCACAGTTCCGATAGCGTTGTCGATCTGGGAATCGGCACCAGTGATGGCAGCGGTCATGCGGTCAGCGTTAGCGTGACTGGGGTTAGACTGGAGCTGACGGGTGAGGGTGTCAACTACCTGTTGGTGGTTCTCCATTCCAGATTTGGCACCATCTACAAATGCACTCTGTCTGGTGTCAAGAGTAGGAGAGGCAGCGGCGACGCCGGCAAGGACGACGGAGGCAATAGTGAGTTTAGCGGAAACCATTTTTGAATTAGTTGAAAGGTTGGTTGGTTAAGGAATGGATAATAAGTTGGTTAGTTTCAAGAGAAAAGACCTGCTTTGGAATGAAGGAGTAAAAGAGTGAATAGAAAGGTTGGTGAGGGGAAAAAAAGTTGAAGAATATGGGATATGAGGTCGCATTTTATATGTTTTCTTGTGCTGGATTGTGGTCAGCTTGGTTCGTCATGTTTTTGTGTGAAGGCTGTTATAAAAATTGTGTACTGTATGGTCAAGTTTGTGATTTCATCTATTTTCAGCTTCTAGAACTTAAAATAGGTAGACGAACCGAGCTCCATTTTGGCATGCATGGTAATTGTGAAGTCTCTGATCGTTAATCTTGATGCAAGACCTACTGTACTTTCTTTGAAACTCCATATTATGCTATGTACTTTAAAAAGAATAAGAAACTTAATTGGAAAAAAAGTCCATACTAATCAAGAAGTTTAGCATTAAAATCAGACCAATTGTGTCCAATCAAAAAAAGTTCCAGGGGAACTAGTACTAATGAAAGAACAAAAATTTTGTCACAGTTAAACGACCTAATATTCAGTTTTTTTTTATTTTCCCCTCCCCCAATCGAATATCGATATAATGAGTTCTATAAATTTTATAATACAAGTATTGGTCTGAATGAAAAAGAAGTCTCTGACCTAAACACGTATAGCGTACACAAACTCACAAACATATTTGATATTGCCACTCAATTTCAATGTCTCAATATGTAAAGAATATTTCAAGCAGATCCTAGCACCTCACAATTTCAATCTCAATTTAAGTCAAATTTCAGTAGTATTGTTGGGATTATTTTTTCTCTTTCTTCTCTTTCAATTGTTACGATTTTCAAAGTTCTCTTCTGCTTTTATCTAGTTGGAACACAATATACTGTATTCCATTCACTATAAGATTTGACTCAATTTTTCAGAATCTGGAGTGAGAAGGGGACTTGTGACCACTCACTTCCAACAGCAGACACTGCCATAAGAATAAATTTGGGCCTTAAGAGAAGCGACGTAAAAAGTCCCCCTCCCACCACATGGTAAGAGGAGATAGGGTAAATATGTCCCCACGCCATAGGACCACAATAAATTGGTTTTTCTGAGTACACTTGGCTCTCAATGGTTTAAGAGATAGTCGAAAAAAAAAAAACCTTACGCGCTATAAGCCGTGCGATCCACTCTTCCGCTATCCTAACTGATACAATAGCCACCAGGTTGTAAGGATATGAAGTCAACCGACAGAGAGGAAACTAGTATAGGGGTTTAAATAGAACAACATACTACTAAGATGTAAAATATTCGAAGTACTGTATGTAAAATAGGTAAAAAGCGTCAAGCTTAGCTCCCACAATAGCTAACTATGTGGCACATTGAGATGGTTACATAGTTGACAACCACGCAGAATTTTTTTTTAAGTAGGATGAACTAGGTATAAAGCTAACAGTAATGATCTGTATATGACAAGACTGTTAGCTCGAATCGTTAGATCAAACAGTACGTCAAGTAACGATAACAAGAATAACAGTTAGGAGAGAAAAGCATCTCTTCACCACGCACAATTAGTATAAAAGTGGTGCTTGAACCCTAATCCCGATATTCTAACAAAATCTACCTTGGTAGATAGATACAGTAGATAGATAAATCTTTTTATTGTCCCGTTTAATAGGGGAAATTACATAAACTGCAAAAAACTATTTAGACGTGGAGTAGAACATGGTTCGTTTCCTGTCTGATATACAAACCGAGTCTGGCATAATTGCTTCACTAATTTTCAAAATGCTGCTATGGTGTCGGAATTTCCCTGAAGTTACAAAGGTTTGGGGTCTTCGAACTTCAGCACCAAGGGAAACCCAGTCGCTGGGATTAGGGAAAACCCTTGAGAGAACTACCCTAGAAGGTTGGCCATCATAGTAAAGTGCGGGTAATTTGGAGAAACTTGGCTACCACGATAAGGCCTTTTCTGGAATCCAGAAGTACCTTAAGATCAAGCTCTCGAGAGACTTTCAGTAATTTTTGTCGCTCATTTTCATTAAGCGGACATTCAGTCAAGATATGGCGTGGTGTTTCCAGTATTCCACATTCACAGTAATGGTCTCGTTCCCCAATGTTAAGTCTTTGGAAGTATTCTCCAAACTCGCCGTGGCCCGTTCTGAATTGGACAATCTTGCTTAGAGTTGGTCTGTCAAACTTTTTCATGACTGAAGTTAAAGGGTTCTGCAGAGTACGGCTGTACAGATTCTCACCGGTGATGGTCCGGTAATATTGTCCACCCGTATCCTGTCTGAATATCTCACTCCGTTTGTCGTACTCACTTTCTCATCCTGAGTAGACACAATACTTTCCAGGCTGAATCTCTCCTTCTTTTCTTAACTTTCTTCCATGGCGGGCGCTTGTCCCAGTAGCAGTCTCGCTAATCTTGATGCAAGACCTACTGTACTTTCTTTTAAACCTTCGATGTACAGTATATATCAGGTTCAGCCGTGCTGTAAAAAGGATTAAAAAAGATCCAATTGGAGAAAAACCTGTACTAATAATAAAAGATTTTAGCATTAAAATCACGTCAATTGTGTCCAATCAAAAAAGAAGAAAAAAGGTGCAGTAAAACTACAGTAGTACCAATGCAAGAATGAAAATTATGCCACAGTTAACCGACCTAATATTCTGTTTTCTTTTATTTTCAATCTAATATCGATATAAGAAGTTCTATAAACTTTATGATACGAGTATTTATCTAAATGAAAGATAAGTCTCTGACCTAAACACGTATAGCCCACATAACTTCACAAACATATTCGATATTACCACTCAACTTCAATGTCTCAATATATAAAAAGTATTTCAAGTTGGTATTAATTAGACAAGAACACACGTTATAGAATTTCATCTCTTGTATTGTTATAAACAACAATCTAGGCTGAGTATTGAAACGATATCTGTTCAGAAAATGTCAATGCCATGTAATAATGTGCGTTCAAGGGATTGAGAGTATGCATACAGAAAAAAAGATTACCTCTATTTCAGAGTTTCAAATGGGTCGTGGGATTTCGGTAAAGTGGCAATTACAGTAGACCCCAGCAGCTCATAATTTCAATTTGAGTCAAATTTCTCTAGTATTGTTGGAATTATTTATCTATTTCTTCCCTTTCAATTTTTTTTAGACAAATTGACGTAATAAGTTCTATTAATTTAATAATACAGTACAATAGTTTGTTTCTTTTAATATTGTAAAAAATTAAGAGAATACTATATTCTACAGGCATACGGGTAATAATTTTTGTTGTATTATTATTTGTCTTGAATTTACAGTACCTTTAATCCTCTGTACGGCAAGATATGTCAAAGTAAGGGTATTGTTTAAGGAAACGAAAGCAAATATTAGCACACGCGGTTAATCGTCCATCAGCGTAATAATCTTAAAGGTTTAATTAATAAATCATTGTATTGTTGAATTTATAAGATTAATTGTTTGTCTAGTGACTGTGAGACTAAGTGTGAGTCTATGACTATAGCTTTTTTTATTTATTTAGGTTTTCTATTGGACGCAATTGGTCTGGTTTTAATGCTAAAATGCTCTCTTGATATATGTTTTTTCTCCAATTGGATTTTTATTATTCTTTTTTAGGATACGGCTGAACATGGCATACCGCGGAGTTTCAAAAGAAAGTAGGTCTTGCATTAAGATTAGCGATCAGAGACTCGACAATTACCATGCATGTCGCAATTAAGCTCGGTTCCTCTACCCATTTCTATTTTTGAAGGTGAAAATAGACGAATCACCAACATACAGTATACAATTTCTATAACAGCGTTCACACGAAAACATGACAAACCAAGCAGACTTCAATTCAGCTCAAGAAAACATATAAAATGCAACCTCATATCCCATATTCTTCAACTTTTTTTTTCCCTCACCACACCGTTCTATTTACTCTTTTACTCCTTCATTTCCAAAGCTAGTCTTTTCTCTTGAAACTAACCAACTTATTATCCATTCCTTAACCAACCAACCTTTCAACTAATTCAAAAATGGTTTCCGCTAAACTCGCTATTGCCTCCGTCGTCCTTGCCGGCGTCGCCGCTGCCTCTCCTACTCTTGACACTAGACAGAGTGCTTTCGTCGACGGTGCCAAGTCTGGCATGGAGAACCACCAGCAGGTAGTTGACACCCTCACCCGTCAGCTCCAGTCTAACCCCAGCCACGCTAACGCTGACCGCATGACCGCTGCCATCACTGGTGCCGATTCCCAGATTGATAACGCTATCGGAACTGTGGCCACTGCTCTCGCTCCCTTCACCGGCGGTCTGTCCATGGCCGTTGGTAACTTCCTTTTGGGTCCCTTTGTCCAGTCTGTCACCAACGGTGCCGAGGTCGCTTTCGCCAACATGGTTGGTGGTGCCCAGGACAGAGTCGTAGACGCTGCCGCCCGTTCTTCTTACATCAACAATCTGGCCCGTCTTTCTTCCCAGGCCAAGAGATTTGGAATCAGCACCAGCCGTTTGGACCGTGCCACCGGGCAATTCCGCAACTTTTCTCCTGCCGTCGTCTCTAAGCGTGACATCTCTGCTCGTCAGGGTGCTTTCGTCGACGGTGCCAAGTCTGGTATGGAGAACCACCAGCAGGTAGTTGACACCCTTACCCGTCAGCTCCAGTCTAACCCCAGCCACGCTAACGCTGACCGCATGACCGCTGCCATCACTGGTGCCGATTCTCAAATTGATAACGCTATCGGAACTGTGGCCACTGCTCTCGCTCCCTTCACCGGCGGTCTGTCCCTGGCCGTTGGTAACTTCCTTTTGGGTCCCTTTGTCCAGTCCGTCACCAACGGTGCCGAGGTCGCTTTCGCCAACATGGTTGGTGGAGCCCAGGACAGAGTCGTAGACGCTGCCGCCCGTTCTTCTTACACCAACAACTTGGCCCGTCTTTCTACCCAGGCCAAGAGATTTGGAATCAGCACCAGCCGTTTGGACCGTGCCACTGAGCAGTTCCGCAACTTTGTTGTTTCCGCTTAAATGCGTGAAAGCATTATTATGAGAGAGGGTCAGCAGTTTATTTCTACACTTATACCCCACGTAGTTAGATTTTGTTATTGCTATAATCGCTTTATATATTTTTCTACAGCTTAAGTTAAACCCCTTGAAGTTCTCTTAGTGACCATGTGTAAAATGGAAAGTGGCTGCGGCTGGTCGCAGCTGTACCCCGACTACGTACTAGACTAGAGTCACTAGAGTGACTAGACTACCCTCTAGTATACGTAGTTATTGTATAGTATACAGCTGTAATCTAACCGGCGTAGAATGCTCTAATTCCACATAATTAAGGTCTAGTGCGGGTAGGCTTTAAGCTTATTTTTTCTTTGCTTTTATAAATCCCTCTTGGCCTTTTTTTAAAATAAGTTATTATAGACTATAGTAATACTATAGATTTCAGACGGCGTCTTTAGAGCTAGCTTACAATAAAGTTTTGAATAGAATCTTGAATAGATTAGTTAGTCATCATGCGGCCACTACGTAGTCTACATTTTATCTGAATTTCTACATTTGTAGTGTGTTACAAAAGCACACGAGACTGAATAAAGCTTAGATGCCAAGCCCATTCCAAATGTTAGTTAACTCAGGACCAAAAAAAAACGACTTGAACTATTTTATTGACTTGTTAGCCTAATGGGCAATTAGACTACACTGAACTTCTGAAATGTAGACTTTTACAATTGAGCTATAAACTATAGTCTTGTTGATCACGATCGTCGACGAGATATGAGTACTGTACGTATCTCTGGGGCTGGGTCGAACTGACGATATATTTAACGATAGAGTTACAAATGTGTATACTCCTGTTAATAAATCCTTTTATTATTAAGTCTATAGAACTTATTATGTTACTTTGTCTAAAGGACAAAGTGTTAATTAATTGTTAACATGGCCCATATGAACGATATAACTAGACTAGTGGTGTCATCCCAGATCAATAGCATTTACTGTAGCTAGTTTACCATAATTTAAATATGTTAGAAATATATTGGTTCTTTTAACGTTAAAGTGCATAGTCTACCTAAAACTTGTGCGATGACGAAAAGTGAAAGTTGAAAGTTGAGAGCTGAGAATATGACAAGTGTGATATTTCAGGAATATCAATCAATATTTAAATATGTAACTAGACTAGCAGTTGCTAACTATGCCTATGGCTCAACGAAGCATGACCTTGAGATAGTGTATATATATCCATCATTTCCCTCTCTCTTTCTCTTTTTCTTCATACTTTATTTCCCTATATATATCGTCAACAGCTCTACACCTACAATGTACCTAAGATACATACCTGTCATGACCATCGGCGTCATGCTCGTTCTGAGCCTCCCCGCAAGCCACATAATTACCATTATCTTGCCCGCCGCCGGCACCTTCGCCCTACCCTCCACGAGCAGAATCTACCAAGCGGAAATCCAGCTCTCCAGTGAAGCAATTGCCGCACGCAACAAACTAAGCCACGCCGTAAGCAACCCCACTCCCTCCCCCCCC
>JAJMKT010000410.1:0-20349 GCA_030563985.1 Geotrichum restrictum
CTGAGATGTTACTGAGGGTAATATCTTGCATTCTAGCAAGGAAGAGATCAGAATGGCACTATTTGAACCCTACCAAATGGAGACAACAAATTGGAAACGATGTGAGAGCGGAGGAATTTTTTAACCGAGAAATAATATAAGTCCAAAGGACAAAGTGACATAATAAGTTCTATAAATTTAATAATAAAAGGATTTAATTAATCATAATAATCATGCCGTTTAGAAGATATACCGGTAGTATAAATCTTTTTCTGACCAAATATGTCTCTTAGAATCAAGTTTATTCTTCACATTCAGTACGAACGTACCAGTAGAGTCTGAGTAGACTACGTTAGTAGCTTCAACTGGTTGTCGCACTAGACTAGGCCTAGTTGCTGCTACAAACATCTCTTTATATTCATTCATTCCCAGGGAATTCATGCCAACTACGTATACCCACCAGGGCCACTCCACCGAACCCAGCACCAACCCGCGCTCAAACAGCAACCTTTTCCTCTTTTTTTTTTTTTTTTTTTTTTTTTTTTTTATGCCTTGCAAGGAGCGGCTACAAAACGGCACATTAAAACAGCTACGGTATAGGTTATCTGGCAGAATGCAATGGCCCATTTTTTTATTTATCGTTTTGACCAAGATATTTACGGCGCAGACTGATTCGCAGACTGATTCGCACTGTGGATATATTGGCTTAAGTTGGTCAGTCAGGCTTTTAGATTAAGCTAGCTACGTAGTTGGAATTCACCCTGACCTTTTTTACCTTTTTTTTTTTCGGTTTTCTTATCAATCTACAGATTCTAGAATTAGACTAATCCAGCTACAGTGGACTAGACTATAGGCAAGATGTCGACTGAGTCTGAGACATGCTTGGCTGTAACTACAGTACGTAGACTAGACTATATATTCTATCAATTGGTATCGGATCCAGCATTATCCAGGAATTGATGAGGAAATGAGCTGGATCCAGCGAGGTAGAACGCTAAGCAATAGTAATACTGCTGTTTACATTGGTACTGCATAGATGCGCAGATATCAGATAGAGTCACTGTAGACCCGATATCAGTCTATCAGATACATGTCAGAATCAGTCAGATATTGTATCAATTAAAAGTTTAAAATGCATACAAATGTAAGCTTAAGGGGAAATATAGATTAGTGACATTAGTCTAGTCTACCGCGGTAGCCTTATAGACTACGTACAAAAACCAAGACAAATGGGAAAGTCATTTAAACCCTCCGCGGGCCAAGTTTTTGATCATTTAGATTGATACCAGTACGTACTGTATGCTCTAGAGTTTAAAAGATTCTAATAAACTGTAGATGGATGCAAATTTATATCAAGTTAAACTGTTATAGTATTTTATATTTTCTCTTAATCTTTCATAGTCAGTGTTTCGGTTGCAAGCTTGCAAGGTATCAAAGTGCGGACACCCATGTGAGACCCGTAATCTAAATTGCGTAATAAGTATTGGTACGTAATACGTAGGCTAGCTAGATGACGTCGCAATATCTAGTGCTGTAGTTTAGATCTCGGGCCTTTAGACTACCGTAGAGTCTAATCAAGCCAGAAATACAGTACGAGAAAAGAAAAGGCTCTCTACCGGTATAGAGCGGCATGAGTGTGTGTTCACCAGTTTATACTCACATAATGGGTTTGAATTTGGATTATGATTAGCAAGAAATCAAGTATAGCCAGCCTTACTGTATATTGCGAATTTCAGACGTAAGTATACCTCGTAGACAAGAGCTCTAGTAACTATACTACTTTGACGTCTTGGGATTTATACTGTAGGTCTAGTCTTATTATCTAACGGACCGAACTTCACTGCACCTGAAGTATATAGATATATCCATTTTAGGACCTACTTTACAAGTCAAAGAAAGGTCCAAAAATTTGAACATATGGACTCGAAACTGGAGCCATATACGTACTGTAGAGTCAGTGTAGACCCTGTGTGAAAAATGTAGCGCTCAGCGCTAGCTAGCTTGGTAAGATTTCGAGCATGTCTCCTAATACCAACAACCCCTTATTTTCATTGTGATTTCCTCTTGAGAATTCTTTTTTCTCTCGTACTTATTAGACCAACCGGTTAACATTGGTTGACAGTATATCAGTCATTTGAAACAATGGAATTGTCGGTTTCTTTGTTTTTCAGAGTTGATTCTGATGATTTTCAGATCTTTGATCCCCAGATCTATCTTGATCGTACTGCTGTTATTTGTTTATCATATGATAGGACCAAATTGCTAATATCTCAAGACTCATTGCAAGGTAGCAGCTACACAACAGATCTAGAAACGTCCAAATATGCTGCGATAATTTTGTGAATTAATAATCTTCAAATGAACAAGCACTTCTAGTCGGGCCCCTCGGGCCTACGGGCAGACAGCCTAGGCTTCCTCAAAAACACCTTCCCCCAATGGCGCCAAAAAGACCATCATTTTATAACAAGTTTTTTTAATATTTTTATTTATTTTTTTTTCCTTTTGATTTTTTTTTTTAACTGTCCAAAACCTTTCTTTCTTTTTTTTTTTACCTTTGGATCTATCTCACTTTCGTACAGACACAGGCTTAAACATCATTCTGAACATAAAACAAAATATAAGCCGTCTTGGAGCTTTCTGGAGTCGGGCTTTCACCACTCCATACACCCCCATTAGCAGTACCAGGCGAGCCTGATGGTGATAGAGGCACTCCGGTCTTGGTTAGCGATATGTCATCAACGTTGATCCACTGCTCGTAGGTCTCGTCAGGAGTTTTCACATCAACTGTGTAATGCCCTGCTCCCGCTGAACGTCCGTGATGGTACACAACTCCGCACAGTGAGTATGTAGGAGAGCTGCCATTTGCAAGCGAACGCGAAAGAGCTTCATGAGGGATGGTAAGCTGTTCAGGAAACGATATAGGTTTGGAAATCTTTTGAACCTCATTAGCATAACCTGATGCAGTCATCATGTAGGAAAATCTTTTCAGGTGGATAATCAGGATACGGGGTACAGCATCAATCAGAATTTGCTTCGTTGCCTTCACCTCTTGGCGCGGAGACGCCGGAGATGTGTATTGTAATTCTTCAAGATGGGCCAAGTGCAGGAAAGCGTCTTCAATGGAATGCACAGCGGGATCGGAGATATCTAGTTGGACGTGCTGAAATGGGTCTCGCGTAATGGAAGGTGACTTCTTGCTTGCAACGTTCAATATACTTTTGAACTGGCCACCAAAGAGCTGGGTAATGGGGGTTTGACCGAAACCTGAAGCCTGACGAATTTGTAATGCCCGGTTGTTTTTGCCAACTTCTTGCCATTCATCGTCATTTTCAATTTCTTCTACTTCAGGCTCCACATCCCCACCAAATGGCTTCATGGCGCGCGCAAACTCATCGTGTAGCGCTTCTAAAAGGTACCCCAGAAACTCTTCTGCGTCTTCTTGCCGCCCCCTCTTCAAGTGCTGAAATCTTGGTAGAACACGCAGTTTGTTGTAGAAAGACTCTGGCGATAAAGGAGTTGTGTTGACATTGACCAGTCCGCCTGTTATCGAGTGGGCTCTTAGCTCTGCATCACTGCTTCCTGGCCCTCCGTTTCTAATTTTTGGAACAGTAGGAGCAAGACTGAATTCCCCGAGGAACTCGATCAATGCATCCAAAAGAGGTGTTTCGCTTTGAATGCTATGAATTGAGTTCTTTTCAATAAAATCTAGCAGTTTCAAGAACGGAACACAGTGAATCAGTGCTTGCAGAATAGAGTTCATGAAGCAAATGTTGCCGGTATTAGTAATTCCTCGAGAATAAACGGTAGATCGCTTCTCCAAGCTGACATTGGATGCATTATAATTTATCAATACTTGGCCGAGCGGTGATTTCTTGCTGATTGATGATGTAAATGTAGGTGCTGGTGTTGGAAGAGAGGCAGGTCTTGGGGGTGTTGAAGTAGGCGTGGCAACAGGATCGGATTTAGTTGGCTTTGTCGACGCAGCAACAGGTTTTGCAGGCTTCTTGACAGATGGCTCACTTGATGATGCCACAGTGTCGGCCCATGATCGGGCAGGTGAAGAGGTAGTAGTTGATGCTTTGATGGCTGGCGTCGGATCGCTTGTGGGCTTTGATTCTATACTCGATGCATTGGATGACGATTGCGATATTAATGATGATATTGGCAATTGAGAGCTTTGTGAGGGCGATGGATGTGAGATGGATGATGCTTCTTGTGCTTTTGTTGATTTTGATTCTGATGGTGATGGTGTTTCTGCCAGTAGCTTCGCGCGATCTACCTGCGCTTTCCGGCGAACGTATTTTCGTCTAAGTGGAAATGGTTCTTTAGGACTTGAGAGCCACGGAAGCGTAAACGGTGGTTTATAGTCTTGATCCTGTCGGGGTTGGCATACGTTCATTAGTGAGTATGTGAGAGTCTGTCGAAATTGAAAGGCCGATATGTTCGACTTGGTTGACCAGGGAATAAATAGTGAAAAAGCGCCACAAATAAATAGTACAAAATACAGAGGGAAGTTCAGAGATTCCAAATCTATGCGAATATATTCAGGAGGGTTTGATAGAGATAACGATGGATGGGTTTTACGAGAAATGGAACAAGTGAGAAGGAAGGAAAAAAATCTTTGGTGGTGATGGGCGTTGAAAAAATAAGTAAAAAATCAATCAATTAAAAATTAAAAACAAAAGTTGCTGATTCGGCGCTTTTTCCACGTATAATTAAAACAAAAATTTTCACTTGGTCAGCCACCTGCAGTTCCGCATAAAGAACAAAACAACCTCCAGTGGCTTCTACGTCAGAACAGTAGTAGCGCTACAACGCACCGTGGTGGGACTTGACGTGACATTCTCTTGGCTCTGTCTGATTCACATACTAAGGGCCATCCATTCCTCCACCGTGGACACTGCTATAGTTGCAAAGTCGTCTGGATGAAGCTCAGCAGTCGCATTTATTGATGCCCCTGCCAGCTGTTTGTCCATCCAGGTGAACAGATTACTGCCGTGTGTAAACACAAATACGGCCACAACATGCGCACACACAGGAACACGCCCCAGCTCACCCAGCAACTGTCCACCCCATTTGCTCTGACTTTCATTACAACAACCGCCACTTCCCTCGCTGGTATATTTGGACTTTGTAAACTCCTGGCAGGAGCAGTGCCACCGATCTAGATCGACCAGGTGGCCCCACGATGTGCCCTGTAGCGGCGATGCTGTGTATCTGCCCTTCTTCTCTTTCACAACGGTCTGTACGATCCACACTGCCTTTGGCTGCCGAAATGCTCGCTCGTGCTTCGTGAATATCCCCTGCAACATCTCTTTTGTCGTTTCCTTTTTCTTTCGCGCAAGAAAGCTATTCCGTATCACTTTGTGCAACTCCACCAGATCCAGGGCTTGCTGGAATATGCCTGGAAGAAGGTAATTCAGTGTGACCAAGATCTTTGTCACGGTCTTTGCGCTTTCATCCTCGGTTATAGCAAACAGTATCCCAAACAGTTCGTCTATCTCGTGATCCATGGTCTCTTGATCCATGGTTTCATGGCGCGTATACCTAATGTGCAGCTAGACTACCGGTACGAAGTAAATGCTTGAAGTACTAAATTCAGAAGGAGGGTTCTGCGATGAATTGTGTCCAAGCGAAAGACGTCGTCGCGCGCGCATTCGGACATCATGTGACTGAGCATTTATAATATTAATATTACCCTCCATTCGCGTCGTTTTCTTCATTATTTTTTTTCACTCCTCCAACACAACACCCTTCAACCCTTGATTTAGGTCGTTCTTGATAGTTGTCTTGTGATATATCTACAGCACACGCGTGTTTTATTGCTGTTCAATTGAGTTCTTTGGCTGAAAATAAACCTTGAACGGTACTTTCTCGTTTCACCATGTCTGATATTAAAATCGATGGAGCGCTGTTCAATGCCCGCATCCAGCAAATTCAAAATGTCATTGCGGCGAAAGACAGCTTGCATAACGGCGCGCAATCAATTTTTGCTCTCATTGGCAAAGTGGTAGACGAAGAAAATCCGTACAGAAAGAGCTCCATTCTTCATGTATGCTACTTCTCCCTCTAATTTGGTGTTGTGTGTTTGCTTTTGCTAACATTGCTAGACGTGGCTGTTGGGCTACGAATTCCCTTCCACCGCACTGTTAATTACAAAGGATGAAACCACCATCATTACGAGTACCGGCAAAGGTAAGCTTAACAACTTTCATTTTAGTTTTCCACTGACTCTTTAGCGAAACATTTGGCTCCTGTCAAGTCTGGCAAGGTCACGGTCTGGACAAGATCCAAGGACGCTGAACACAACAAAAAGCTTTTCCTGGACCTAATCGAAAAGATGGCTGCTGCAGGACCTACTCTTGGAATTCTCGCCAAAGACAAATACGAAGGCAATATTGTCACTGAATGGAATGAATTGTTTTCTGCTTCTTCGCACAAATTTACCGAGGTCGATGTTGCTCCTGCGCTTGCTGAGCTCATGCAACTGAAGGATGACGAAGAACAACGCACAATCCGCGTCGCCGCTAAAGCTAGTACTGGCATCATGACTGAGTATCTTGCCAAGGAATTGTTCAACATTATTAACGAGGAACGCAAAATCACCCATTCCAAAATCTCTCAAAACGTGGAATCCAAGCTTGACGACAATAACTTTTTCCTCAAAACTCTTAAAATGGGAGGCGATTTTGACCCTATGCAGCTTGACTGGTGCTATTCTCCCGTTATTCAGTCGCGAGGCGAGTTTGATCTCAAACCTTCTGCTATGCCAAACGACAACGTCCTCCACGGCGGAACCATTATTACCTTCCTCGGACTGCGTTACAAGTCGTATTGTTCTAATATTGGTCGAACATATTTAATTGACCCCACAAAGCTTCAAGAACAGAACTACTCGTTCACTTTAGCCCTCCAAAAGAAGGTGCTAGAGTCAATCACGCATGGAACGAAGGCAAGCCAAGTATACCAGACGGCAGTGGATTTTATCCAATCTAAAAACCCTTCTCTGGCTAGTTATTTCTTGAAGAATGTTGGTTGGGGTATTGGCATTGAGTTCCGTGATACATTACTACTGCTTAATGCCAAGAATGACCGCGTTTTGAAAAAGGGAATGTCTGTGTGCTTATCGCTCGGGTTCCAAAACGTGCCCAACCCCGAGGCAAAGGCCAAGGAGAACAAAACCTACAGTATTTTACTGGTAGATACCGTTTTAGTCACGTCCGGTGCTCCAGTTCTTCTAACTGAATCTCCAATCAACCGCTCCTCCATTGCCTTTTATTTTGAAGATGAAGAGGAAGAAAAAAAACCTGTTAAGAAGGAGAAAAAACCTGTATCGGTTATTCTAAAAAGCAAACTTCGAGGGGAGAGTCGCAATCACGAGGAGGATACCGAAATGAAACGCAAACTACATCAAAAAGACCTTCATGCTAAGCTACTAAAATTAGGACTTGAAAAGTTTGCCGACGAGAATAAGACGTCAGGCAACAGTGACATTGCTACGTTCAAACGTTTTGAGTCTTACAAAAGAGACACCCAACTTCCCAAAAACACTCGCGACCTTCGAATTATTGTTGACAGTAAGAACCAGACCATTATACTTCCCATCAACGGTCGTCCTGTTCCATTCCACATTTCGGCCTACAAAAATGGAAGTAAAAACGAAGAGGGAGACTACATGTATCTCAGACTGAACTTTAATTCTCCTGGACAAGGTGTCACCAAGAAAGACGAAATGCCATTTGAAGATGTCAATGCTCAGTTTGTGCGAAGTATCACTTTCCGTAGCAGGGAAGTTGAACGCATGAGTGAGGCATTTCGCCGTATCACCGATTTGAAGAAGGAGGCTCAGAAAAAGGAGACTGAGAAGAAAGAGCTTGAAGATGTTGTTGATCAGGGAAAACTTATTGAAATAAGAAACCACCGACCCCTTAGACTTGATTCCGTTTTTGTGCGACCTGCTCCTGAAGGTAAGCGCGTTGCTGGATCTGTTGAAATCCATCAGAATGGTCTCCGATATCAGTCTCCTGTCAGGTCTGACCACAATATTGAGATATTGTTTAGCAACGTCAAACATCTCTTTTTCCATCCCTGCGACCATGAACTGATTGTGCTCATTCATTGCCACTTGAAAAATCCTATTATGGTGGGCAAAAAGAAGACTAAGGATTTGCAGTTTTATAGAGAAGCTGCAGATCTGGCTTCTGATGAAACTGGCAACCGACGTCGCCGATACAAGTACGGTGATGAAGATGAGCTGGAGCAAGAGCAGATGGAGCGCCAACGCCGCGTAGCCCTCAATAAAGAATTTAGAGCTTTTGCCAACAAGATTGCTGATGCTAGTAATGGAAAGTTTGATGTCGACGAACCTATCAGAGAATTGGGATTCAGTGGTGTACCTTTCCGATCGGATGTTTTGTGTCAGCCGTCTACCGACTGTTTGATTCAACTTGTTGACCCTCCCTTTTTGGTGGTCACTTTACAAGAGATTGAAGTTGTCCATCTGGAGCGAATCCAGTTTGGTCTGCGTCAATTTGATATGGTCATTATTTACAAAGACTTTAGTCGACCCGTTACTCATATCAATTCTATCCCTGTGACACAGCTTGATAGTGTTAAAGACTGGCTTAACGAGATGGACCTGCCCTATTTCGAAGGTCCTCTTAACCTTAACTGGCCTACCATTATGAAGACTGTTACCAAAGACCCCCACGACTTCTTTTATGGACAAGGTGGTTGGTCCTTCTTAAACATGGAAAGCGATGCCAGTGGTGAAGAAGAGTCCGAGGAGGAGTCTGAATTTAGAGCGTCTGACGATGATCCATCTGATGATGACTCGTCGGACGTTTCTGAAGCAGGAGGTAGTGACGACTTTTCTTCAGATGGGTCGGCGTCTGGATCAGACGAGTCGGGCGATGACTGGGATGAACTTGATGCAAAAGCTGAGAGACAAGAGAAACGAGATGTTCAAGCTAAGGCTGAAGAGACGCGCAAGCGTAAGCGTTAGTCCTGTTCTTCTCCTAACCTTTGCTCGGTGTCTAGTTGTCTATATAAAGAACTGGAGCATTCATTGGTTTCAAAATATATATTAAAATGGGAAAGAGAGAGAGAGAGAGAGAGAGAGGCAGAACCCCATCGTACGTACAAATAATATCAATTGTGTTTTTGTTTTTTTTAGTTTCTATCTTGTATGTGGATTTGGTTTATATATTTACTTAGTGCTCTTGATGCCAAAATGCTTATGCGAAGATGAATGCGAATGGCTGTTTGAGCTGTTGTTTCCGCTATTGCTCCCTCCATAGTTGTAGGTTTTCGACGCCGGGCTCGTTATGCTGTACTCGATAGTACCAATGCCAAACTCACCTACAGAGTCGTCCTGCTCAAAGCTCTCATCGTCGATACCTTCGTGATGCAACGTAACAGAGTTAAACTTACTGAAGGGATCCTCTACTTCACTTTTGCTTCCAATATTGGCCGAGGAGGAGGAGGGAGAGCTTCCCCTGGGGCGGAACAGTTGTTCCTGCGCATTTGAGAAATCCACGCTAGCACCGCCGCCTGTATGTTGACTGACTGGGGGTTGTTGATCGTCTTTGTTAATTTTTGTATGAATAGGAACCATTGGTGGCACTCGGTTTCGTAGCAACGCCCATTGTGTGTTTTTGAAAAAGGGGTGCCCCTTGATGTCAGATGCTCCTGCGCGCGACCCTAATCGTTTTTTTTCATCTTTGATCAGAAGCTTGCGTACTATAGATTTACAGTTGCTAGAAACTGACTGAAATCCATTGCCGTCTGGGAACGTCACTTCTTGTTTAAGGATATTGGCAAAAGTAGCGTTTCTCTTTTTGCCCTTAAATGGGGTAATGCCATAAAGCATCTCATAAAGAAGGATCCCTAGTGTCCACCAGTCCACAGCGCTGGTGTGGCCATTGCCACGGATAACCTCTGGGGCTATGTATTCCTCGGTACCCACAAATGAGTTAGTTCGGAAATCGGCAATGCAAGCCTTAGTGTCAAGAGCAGGACGGTTCGCAGAAGAGGATCCACTTCGACTGTTGATGATAGTTGGTGCACCCAACCCACCACTCTGTTTAGAGAGATCGAAATCAGACAGCATGATATGCCCAGACTGATGTAAGAGAATGTTCTCAGGTTTTAAGTCTCTGTAAATGTATCCCATCAGGTGAAGATATTCAAGAGCAGCAGTGACTTCGGCGGCGTAAAACCGGGCGTCATCTTCTCGAATGCTTTTTCGTTCGCGCGTTTGCAGAGCACGGAAAAACTCACCTCCAACACAATACTCCATACAAAGGTACAGATATTCCTTAGATTGAAATGAATGGTAAAGAGTAACGATGAAGGGATGGTTACTGGTAGCAAGAATTTCTTGCTCAGCAAGAGCTCGTTTGATTTTCTTCCGGTTAATCATTTCGCTCTTGTTGAGTACTTTCATCGCATACAGTTTGTTGGTTCTTTTTTCGCGCACGAGATAGACCTTGCCAACATCTCCACGACCCAGCATTTTTATTTTTTCAAAAGAGCCAGGCGTCACCTCAACATCTCGGACTTTAATGGAACTGCTAGAGTAAGAGCGACTTTGGTTTTTTGAGTTTGCACGCGATCGTGCTGCAGTCTGCGAGTTGCTAGCTAATACCTTAGCGGGGGATAATGTAGATTGACCAAGAGTTGCCTCTCCAATTCCTCTTGGGGGCTCCCTAAGTTTAGACTCTGATAAGTCAACTTCAGTAATGTCTGCGAGGCCTGTGTCAGTAACGGCTTGATTATCCTTTGGTGTTTGCAAAGGGGTAGTGCTTGTGGATGATGTGTTCGCCAACATGTTTTTGATTCCATTCGGGGCAGAAGAGACGCGACGAATTTGACGTGAAAATATTCCTTTAGGAGGAGGCGTCATCTGGTCATCGAGTGGGAATTCCTCAATAACAGGAGAGGGCGAGGGCTGAGGCGTAGCAATGCCAGGTTTTGGAGAGTCGTTGCGATGGAAAGAGAAAATTCCGAAGTGGTTATTTGCAGGCGATTTTGACTGAAGAGAATCATCTTCAGTAGGAGCTACAACGTCAGTATTGCTAAAATGAGTAGCAGGCAGTGGTGAAGGGGTATCATGCATTGGAATATCCCGTGGAAGAGGAGAAGTATTTGCTTGCATATCCTCGAGGATAACGGGGCTTGAAGGAGATCGGAGCCGGAGGAGCCTACGGGTTCGCACAGACAGGGAATTTGACTGCTGAGTTGGAGGAGAAGGCTGAAGAATTGGAGCAGATTGAGCGATCGGCAGTTCATCCGGAGTTTTATACGCAGGGAAGCCTATAATTTCACTGTCTAAGACCTGAGAGCCATCCATAGTGAGCAAATCCGGGGTTGGGCTAGATGAATCATCAGCGGCCAACATGGGAGACATGGGAGCACTATTTGTAGCGGAAGTGGGTTGTTTTTTAAAATTATAAAAGTGACTTCCGTTGTTCTGGCTGGGACTAGCTTGCTGAGGGGAGAAGGAAGCAGCAGGAAGAGGAGAAGAGAATGGATATGGGTCCTGTTGACTCGCGTGAGGAGTCGAGCTATTGCTTGCATTAACTGTGCTCGAATTTGTAGTAGAGTTTGACGAGAATGGTGAAAACTTGAAGAGATTTTTCAGTTTTTGAGGAAAGTTGGAGCTATCCTTCTGTTGCTTTGGAAGTGGCTGTGGAGGACTTGGCGTAACATTTGATTGACTAGAAGTATGCTTATGATACCCAGTAGGGCCGGTAGGGCTGGCATCTGAGTCTTCGTCAGCCTCATTAAAACTGGGGTCGAGAAATTCTGCAGAGTTGTTCTTGCTGACAGGAAAGATAGTCGGTGGATGGTATTGGTGGCCTAGCTGGAATGAGGTCGAGCTGCGGAAAGCAGTTGTTGTCTCGTTAGGTTCAGTATGACACTCTTCAGGAGAATTCAGGGCAACTGCAAAAGGGAAACTCGGGGAGGTTACCATGCGGTCTTTGGGGGCGCTGACAGAGCCAAAGTCAAAAGGTGGGCTTTCGGGACTCGTCATGATGAGGCGTCAATGCAAAATAAGGAATTGAAAGGTGTAAGATGATTCTATTAGACCAATAGCATCAGGTAAACCGAATACAGAGGGAGCGGTGGATTAACGAATATTATTGGAGACGTGTTGAGCCTTTTTGCTTTTTGGTGGTTATCAATGGAGAAACAGATGGAGCGGTGTTCAATAGTAGCTATCCAGTATAAATGCAGAGCAGTCTTCGATCAGGGCTTCATGAAGATTATTACAAGGTAACTCCAACGCAAGTCCAGAACAATGGGTGAAAAGTACTCTGTGTCTGAAGGTTGAGGGAGCGCAAGTGAAGGTTGATGGGTCGATGGATGGCAGATATATCGATAGAAAAGGACACCCTGACTAAGCAATTATATTAGAATTATCGACATTTGCTTTGTATCGCCAAATTCATGTCGATTACATTTCCTGAGCCTTTTTAAAATTCTGCAATATCATTCATTTTGCAGTTAATTTAGATCTGCCAGCTGTAGTTTTATACGTTATTATTATTATCATGCTTGGCCTTGGTCTTGGTGCTCAAGGAGCCGTTTTATCAGCTCAAATCCCTCATCATCTCCCTCCTCTTCGTCTGTATCGAGTGACAGGTCAATGAAGTTTGTCACCACGGTCTGCGAGGGGTCCTCTATCTCGGGATTTTCTGATATCGATAAGGGAAGTGTGTCCAAGAGGAAGCAGAATACGTCCAGCCCCTGGTGAATTCGACTAAACGGCTCTAGCGAGTCTTTATGCAATTGGTAATGAGCTTGCTCTTTCTCTAGAATTTTATCCACGCAGGCTTCGGTAATGTCATTGGAGAGGGAGGCACAGTTTTCGTGGCTGATCTGAAAGACAGGATACACGTCTATCAGACAGAGGCCATAGACATCGTCGTCGCTTTGCTTGTAATTCCTTCTTAATACGTCCCCGTCAATAAAATATATCTGGAATTTGATGGGCGATCCCTGGTTGGCGCATTTAGCTCCGACGTAGCCCCCTCGTACAAAGTACACGCACTCCCATGGCGGAAATTTAGACCCCCGAACCTGGTCAATGTAAAATGTTCCTTTGCGCACACTTGGCGCAAGACCGTAATCGCTTTTAACACTCTGCGTCGAATCGGCAAATACGCCAGAGTTAGTAGGAATCAAGTAGAGTCCAGGGCGGCATTCTTTCTGTATATATTGGCTTTTGATCGTTAGCAGTGTCCAAAAATACTAGCAGTTTGCATACAACTCCTCTATCACACTGTCCAATTTCAATGGCGAAGAGGGCTTGAAGATAGACTCCATGGGGGTGGCCGTTGTTATTGTGTAAGAATTCAGAACGTCTCCTATGCCACACTACCAATGTTGTGGTTTTCTTTTTTATAAAATTTCAAATTGAAGTCTCAAATTTAACTCTTCAGCCACCAACCAACTCATATCTCGCCCGCCATCAACAAGTATGAGAGACAAGGATACAAATGGGCGTAGAAAATCAAAATCAGGGCCCGTTTTGCGTGCCTTTTATGATATCTCCGCGCCTGGCAAATCCAACTTCAAGCTCGCTATTTGACTCGAATATTCAAATTGATATTCGCGATGGTAAGTGCAAATCTAGCCAAGTGGACAGCCTGCTAATGTGGTAGATTATAATGAGGATTCCCTTAAAGATCATGGCCTTTTTTCTTTGAGTGGACTGGATTTCATAGAAGACGCTAGCCCACCAAAGTCGAGGCCGACGAAAGTTGCTCCTGAGCCAGCTAAACCCCAACGAGAAGCCGACGATATACTCGAAACTTTCTTCGAAATTGCGTCAGACGAACGGCCAGAGAAGGAATTGCCCACTGCATCTACCTGGGACTCCTTCAATACAGATATTCGCGACTATCTTCTCCTAGTAACACCGCAAAGCGAACGCGAAGAAACGCGAAATGAAAAGCTAGTGTCGTTTTTCTTCCTCGATAAAGGAAGCAAATTTACCGACAGGTATATTGAGCAAAAATCAAACAATGTATATGATCCGAATAGTGCAGGGTGCATTTTATCTATGGATTATCTGTTGACATGTCTAAAATCCCTGGTGTGCGGCCATCAGTCCAGCTTGTTTACCCTTCACGAAAAAAGACGCGTTTTTACCATATCCTCAGCTAATGTGAAATTCAAAGTTTCTGGTCTGACTACTACTTCGATTGCAAGCATCATGGATTTTTGTTTGGTTGCTGGGAGTCTACTGGAGCGCCTCAAGTACACTTCTAGAGTTATTTACAAAAATGCTATCTCTGCAGGCCCAATTCTAGTCGCATTTGCGAATTGCATCAATATAATCACTGAAGTTGTTGCCAATTACGTGAATGAGTCCACTACGTCGGGTTTTATTGACTTTTACAACATGATTTACACTCCTGTAAATGTGGTTACCATGCTGGCAGAGCTGCTGGGATGTGACGACCTGACAAAGGCGTTGGCGCTCAATAGACTACCTCAGTCATGGAAATTACTCAATTCGCTTTATGCACGTTGTGTAATGTTGGAGTCAGCTAACGAAAAACTATACCAACTAGTTAAGCTAGTCTTGAAGAGTGTGGCGGATCAGTGGTTCGATAAGCTAGAAAATTTTATTGGCCTGGGCGAACAGTTTAGTCAATTCTGGCGGGATCTTGATGAGAAGAAGACTAGCGACTTTTTTACTAAAGTGACATCGGATCTTGGTATTCACTTGTTTTCGGTAGACCAAGAGAAAGTCCCTGACTTTTTTGACATGCATCTGGCGGAGAAATCAGTCGATATTATGAACTGCTTATTACTACTTGCTCAGTATAGTAACGAGAATGTGATGCTCAACCTACAGGAATTGAAGAAAGTGAAAATCAAGTGGAGAACAGGTACTGACCTTCAAAAAGATATTCTACGATACCAGGCCGATGCCGTTAATGTGTTTGAATCAGTTCTGGAGAATGCACTTATAACACCTTACGAAAATAATATGGAACTTGTGACAGAAATGCCCCTGTCAATTAAGCAGAAATGTATGGACACAATTTCAGCTATGGACGACATGATTCCCTTTTTCGCCAAGCTGAGTCTAGATGAATACAAGGATCCAGACTCTCTCAAATCAATCTGCTATAGTCTTTTTACTTCAATACCGGGGACCTCATCTTTACAAACACCTATCGAGGCAGCTACTAATGTCGCCGTGTCAGACCTTATTTCAATCCAGTCTTGGCTTATGAACAGCCTGGCTCTCAAGGTTGTATTTAATCACGGTGAACGTCGGCTTCTTGATCATATGGTTCTCATTCGCAATATCATGCTTCTGGGATCAGGGGCACTAGTATTTGACTTGGAAAACATGATATTTGGGTCGCTGAACAATACGCGGGTTCCTTTAATATCCAGTTTGAACTTGGGTGTATATGGACAAGACCCTGGAAGACGCTTGCAATGGCCTCCCTCTACTGCAGAGACTAACAGGGCTCTTCCGCACTGCGTCGAGAGTGCAATTTTAGGTCTCAGCGGTACGCAAGCTCCAAACGAGGTGCTGGCGAGAGACTACATAAACTTTGGGATGCGAACTCCACGCAACTTTTCGGGTGACTGTCAGAATCTGGATGCCACTGGCCTCTTTTTTTTAGTTTACAATCCCCCAGATCCGCTGTCAGTTGTCATTACAAAGGATGTAACGAAGCAATACAACAGAGTATTTGCTAGGCTTTTGCAGATTATGCATGTAAAGCACGCTGCCAAGCAATTGTTCATGAAAAGCATGCAAAGAAGAAAGAGAGGAAATGAGCTGCTCCAAGCCGACGATACAATATGCCCAGATAGTATAGCAGTGTCGCAGTCTATCCAATTTCTCAATACGACTGGAAACCATTTTAGTTCAGTAGTCATTGACTACATCTGGAAGCCTTGGGCACAATATCTCGAGACCAAAGTGTTTCAAGAAACAAGCATATTGAATGAGAGCATGGAGCATCCTGTTGTGGGGCTCAGTGAGCTGATATCCAGGCACCAAAAAGTGGCAGCTGACATGTCTACTTGCTTTTTCAATACCAAAGAAACTATCTCTATCTCCCGATCTATTGACCGTGTTCTGGGCTATATATTGAGACTTGCCAAATTAATTCTCAATTCGCCCCAAGGAGATATTCAAGATATAAGGAAAGTTGAGATAGATATACATGACGCTATCGTGGCATTCATTGGCCATCTTAGTGAGCGAACTGAAAGCAATGAAATAGAAAGCGTATTGTCGAGGTTGCTCTTAACGCAACTGACATCCAGCGGGTTTTACGCGACCTGATTTACCTATTTTGATTCTACGTATATATATACTACAGTTACTACAGTATACAGTATACAGTAATTTTTTTGGAAATGGAAAGACAATAGATTGGACTAAAAAATTACAATGTTAAAACGATGGTGGTGTACCTTAATTAGCTGTGGAAGTGGATTGGATCGAGCTCTTTTCACGAGCGTCGTCTTCTTTAACAGGCAGAATTGGACCGGGCGAACTCTTTCTAAAAAACTTCTTCACAAGTAAAAATAGAAGTCCTCCGATAAGGAAAACGCCAATAGTGACGCCAGCTCCAATACCGCCAGCACCAGCAAGAGACAATCCGCCAGAAGTCACTCCGTTGGCAGCATTTTCAAGGGCTTTCTTAAGGTTTGACAAGCTAGCGGTACTACCTTCAGCGTCCATGAGCTTTCCAAAAGTAATATACTCAGGAGTATAAGTTGCACACAAATCCAAATCCCAAGCACCGCAGGTCGAGCACCACTGCTCAAGCGTAGCAATAGAGTGATTGTTGACAAGGGCTTCAAAATCTGAAAATTTAATAGACTCGCCTTGACCCAAAATGTTGTAGCTTGTTAGGTTGTGGGTAGACTCGGTGCCGTTGCGAAGCATAAATCGCACGTATGCGTCGGTACTATCGGCGGGCTGGAACATTTCAAGGACAATGGAGGCGCCGTAATTGACCGTGCCACGAAATGTGACGGGGTCGGCGTCAGTTAGACCAACTAGACCGAAAAATTGTGAGAAAGTGTCGTATGATCCAGTAAATAACGTGAGCAGAGGTGTCTGTGTGACAAGAGTTTCGTTCAAATGTGAAAACATGGCAGCGAGCAAAGTCTGTCCACCAATAGTGGAGTTGCTATTGGATGCATTATAATTGAGGCGGGTTGTGTATAGATCTTGGAGCCATTGGATTTGATTAAAAGTGTCATTGTCAATGAGCTTGGCAAACGTTCCGTTGTGGATGGAATGGACGTTGACGTAGTCAAACACGGTATAAGCGTTGCCGTAGTTGAGTTTGGACTTGGCCACACCTTTGCCAACAATTGACGAAAGGTTTTGGTAGAACTCGAGGGTGGACTCGTTGAGACTCAAAAATTCCGAACTATTGAAATAAGAGTTTGAAACTTCTGTGTAGGACGGGCACGACTCGTCTCCCTTGATCCAGATTGTATCTGGAGAATCATCATCAACGCCCTGTGAAACGACATATTGGTACCCTTCCAAGGGAGCGGACAGTGTGCTGCCATTGGCAAGCGATTCAGAGAGAGGGATGACTTCCTTAGTGCTCACAGTTGCTTCGTCGCCAGAAAGCGATTCCAACGGCGGGTATAGTCCTTGAAAAAATGCATTTTGGGACATTTGAATGACATCGCTGTTGGGAGCTTGAGCCGTGAACTGTGATCCATGGTATGTGATATTTAGGCCTTGAATATGGTAATCAGAGTCAGGGTCGACATAGCGATCATGATAAAAATTTCCAGAGTTCAGAAGTTGGTGAGCGCCCAGACTGGTGAGCGTGGTTGAAGGTTTTGCCAGTCTATCGCCGTGCCGGCCAAAAATAAAAGCGCCCAGAATGGTTTCCGTTGTTGCTGCTGCTGCTGGGCCAGTACCAACAGACAACGTAAGAATTGCCCATAAGGTAGTGCACTTGGAGAATTTCATAGTGAGGACTGGTATAGGTTTTATTGAAATACCGGGGTAGATGTCAGATTTTTGGAGTAGTTTAATCTAGAGCTAGGAAAAAGAGCACGTAAAACAGGAACTTGAGCAGGTTTTATAGTTGCTTCTACATGGAATAGATTCCATAGAGCACTATGTATATTGGAATGGTAAACTTTCACTTTAAGAGCAAATTGGTGGAGAGAAACAGAAACTAATATTGATCAAATAGGCTAATAAGAGGGCCTATCACCAGGTAGAATACCGGTAGTAAATTTACCACATCGACTCTGAATCTAGACTGAAAGTTGCGCATCGGACAAATATCGTGACCTCAAACCGACTTCGCACCGTTTCAATTATTGCAATTAGATGTCTTAAGAGGACTCCATGCCTTGAGCCAAGAAGCAAAATTACAAATCGTGATCATGAAGCAGCCAATTCAATTTATTCAATTTGAGATATCGTAAATAATTAACTTTTTGAGCCGCGGATCACAAAGGATTTACCAACGGATCATCCGACGGCTAATCCTGAAATATATATATCAGCTAGACCAATGCGGGCAAGTCGATAGCAACGATGCGTGAAGAAAAGAAGAAAAAGACTAAAAAAGAGAAGTAATACGCACTGTATTTCTAACCGGTACTCGGGCCGATCGAACCTACTTCGGAATGCCGACGGGATAGATCTTATCATGACCCTTTGAATTTGTTATAATCTAGTGCTGCAGACGACCAATCGACCAATAGACCAGGCGGCCAGGCGACCAGGCGACCAGGCGACCAGGCGACCAGGCGACCAGGCGACCAATCGACCAATCGACCAGATGAAAAGAAATACTAGAGCCATGCGAAATCCCATGTCATGGTAAAAGTACTGTACTCTTCTAGAGTTGAATGCCGTTCACGGGTGAAAACATTTCAACGTACGGCAATATGGAAATGCCGTAAAAACTTATGGGGGTCAGTTACCGGCCACCAGTACTTCACCCAAAGTTTACCGTGCCAACCCTACACTGTAGGCCTGTTCTGCAAATTTATACAAGACTATGAATATCATGTAATGCTACGCTGGAATTCGTTTGGTCGGCTGCAAGCTCCTTAGACTTAGCTATAGACTACAGTAATTAGACTACTACGTAGACTAGATAGCTAACAAAGAGGCTTGTCAAGTACCGGTAGGGTAAAATTTAGGTTGAAGAAATTTCATTTACAGCTGTATGTAACAGCCGTGTATTGTCCTAATCTAGTACTGTAGCTACTGTACACGCAGATCCTTGTCACATTTACAAGTTCCCAAATTTAAAGGTAAATTCATTGAACGGCTTTTGCATCCTAATTATTCTTGCGCGATTACTGACCGTCGACAGCTAACAATTCAAGAACCAATCGACGTCTAATTGATAAATGCCACAACAACAGATAAAAGACGTAAGCGTGAAGCCGTAGTACTAAAATTGAAATTGGCACGTGTGAGTAGGATGCGCGCGCGCGCGCGCGCGCCGCGTACAGTACCGGCCCAACTACCGGGTACCCTAGCCTACTTTTATTAAGTATTGCACATGTAAGGCTGTTCCCACGGCCCGCAAACGCCGATCTATTCGCGACATCGCTGTAGACTACAATCTACAGCAATCTAGCAACTAGAATCTGAATATGAAGTCAAACATAAATTAAAAATACAGTACAAGACAATTAACGGCTGTAAGAGAAAACGTTTTTGAGGAGACCGTCCTTCTGAGCAAGTCTGTTCAAAGAGTCGTCAGCCTCACCACGAGAGCGAACGTATCCAGAAAAAACGTAGGTAGAGTTGTCACCAGCAATGGCACGACCACTTTCGTCGACATTGGCAACGTTGATCTGGACTGAAGCGTGATCCTTGGCCTTGATAATACGGTTAGTGGCAGAGCACTTGCGAGGAACATATAGTTCAACCTAACGAAAAGAGAAAGAGACATGTTAGAACTAATGAATTTGTTGATGTATTTATACAGTTGGTGATCAATAGAGAGAGTTAAAGAGATATCGTTGAATAGTAAAAAAAGAGAAAAAGCTGATCAAAAGAATAACCCGCAAACACAAACGCAAACACAAACGCAAACAGCTAAATTTACAATCTAAACCTCCTATCCAAATTCCGCATCTACTCCGCGAGGAAACTTGACAGAACTGATTGTGTTCGTTTCAAGTAAACTTTCAAAGTTTTGTACTGTACTTTTTAAACTTTTTCAATTTGTGTGCGCTCGTGCTCGGCTTGCAAATTTAAATGTTTCGGCACCAATTCGTTGATCTACAGTAGTCTACTTTTCGAATTCCATCTATCCAGTTATCACAAGTTTTGTCAACGGCTCGAGGATCGGTTTGTGTGGGCACATTTAT
>JAJMKT010000411.1:0-20361 GCA_030563985.1 Geotrichum restrictum
CCCTCGTGCACACCCGCTAACTTTCTCTCCCCCCAGCACACTTTCGAGACCGCATCTGCCGGTGCCTCGCTCACTTACCCCATCCAGTGTTCCGCTCTCCGCAAGAGTGGCTTCGTCGTCATCAAGAGCCGTCCCTGCAAGATTGTCGACATGTCTACTTCCAAGACCGGCAAGCACGGTCACGCCAAGGTGCACATTGTAGCCATTGACATTTTCACCCAAAAGAAGATTGAGGATCTTTCTCCCTCTACCCACAATATGGAGGTCCCCAACGTCTCCAGAACCGAGTACCAGCTCATTGACATTGACGACGGTTTCCTTAACCTCATGACCAACGATGGTTCCCTCAAGGATGACGTCAAGGTCCCCGAGGGTGAACTTGGTGACAAGATCCAGTCCGAGTTTGATGATGGAAAGGAGTTGCTTGTTACTATTATCGCTGCTATGGGCGAGGAGGCGGCCATTTCTTTTAAGGAGGCTCCTAAGGGCAATTAGATTATACCTATAACCAAAAGTGATTTATTTAGAAATTGATTTTAGCTACAAAGAACTGTGTGGATGAACTTCTGATGAAGTGTGAGTAAAGAGCTCGAGTGACTTCAGGAGATGCATGCCTGCGTGCACTCATGTGAGGAATAATTAAAAAAAAAGTACGGGGAGTGTTGCCTAGACAACACAGTTACCCTACACTTGCACTCCAAGGAGAGAAATCACCGATGTGGATGTCGACCCGGGGTCTTTTATGGCCGAGATGTCGACGGGATGAATTTAAATTACATTATAGGTCTAGCTACTGTAATAGACGCCGACTATATAGTAATGGTTGGCATGAATTAAAGCCAAGACCTATACCGGTACGTAGAAGGATGAGTTGGGGTAGAGTTGCAAGTGTTTAAAGTTTATGGCTGTTAAGTACGGGTAGAAGTAGGGTAGAAGTAGGGTAGACTCAGCACGGTAGACTATCGTGATTCAATGAGTTGCAAGCAATGCTGTTTGCTACCAGTAGTTGCTTGATGTAGTTGCTTGATCAATACAGTAGAGTTGCTTTTGATGTAATTGTACATTTGTTGCGTTTTGAAATATTTCGTTTTCGTTTCCGTTTTGCGCGTGTTTTTCAATTTTTTCAATAGAAAAAAAAAAAAAAAAAAAAAAAAAAACGAGGGAAATATTTTGATCCCAATTCAATGATTGGCCCTCTCCCGACCCATCATACCCAAATAATGGATTAATAACTCAAAAAAGGATTTCAAAAAAAAAAAAGTACAGTAGGCTCCCCCAAATAAATATAAATATCATGACATGCCCCCCCCTCCTCATTTTTCATTCCTACAAACTACGTCTGTTTTTTTTTCTCTCTCTCTCTCTCTCTCTCTCTATCTTTTCTCTTTTGTTAATTTTGTTTGTTAATTTTTGGTCCCTTCAAGATCCTTTCTGTTTAATTGTAAGTTGTACTGTTTTCTACGGTTCTCTGGTTCTCTGGTTCTCTGGTTCTACGGTTCAAACGAATCCACTACCCCCCACCCCCCTAATTCATTGCTAACTCATTTTCTTCAGACACACCACTCACCGCATATCTACTATTAATCAAAAATGTTGCCCCGTGGAGTTATTCTCGTTTTCTGCATTATCTTTGTCGTCTTTCTCGGTCTCATTGCCTTGACTATTCGATCGAGAATCGTTGCTAGAAAGAGAGCTTCTGTCGACTACTAAACAATTCGTCGTTCAATGGTTCACAATCGTTCAATAGTCCAATTGTTCAATTCAATTCCATCGCTCAACCACCTTTTCACCAACAACCTAAACCAACCCACATTCAACAATACATCACCTAAACTTAACTAAACTAAACTAAGCTCTGTCTGTTTTTTTACGCCTTGTTTTCTCTCGTCCCTTTTTTCTTTCTCTTTTAATATTCTGTTATTGACAAAACTGTTGTATTTTTTTTTTTTTTTAAATTTCTTACTACTCTTTTTGGTCTTTCTAATCTTTTATTTTTTTTTTATTTTTTGTTTTTGTTCGGATCCTTTGATTCCATTCGTTGTGCCTCTCTCTTCTCTTGACTTGAACCTTTTGATATTACTTTTGAATTTCCTCCTTTTGCAATGTGCAATAGTATGAGGAATATTAGATCATGATGGTTTTAGGAGTGTTTTGTTGAATGAAATCACTGAAATCACTGAAATCAATGAAATCAATGAAATCAATGAGCTTGAAGTCTGAAAAAAAGAAAAAAGGAAAAAAAACAAAAATTATAACCTATAAAATAATATGAAAATTTCTATACATATATAATCTACATTCTTCTCTTTTTGCTTTCCTTGTTTATTATTTCCAGATTCAGACAAGTTGTACTCTAATTAGGACTGTATCCTTATGCTGCAGTTATGCTGCAGTTATGCATACGTTTGTGTAATAAATGTGCGGCATTAATCGCCTTTTGTGGTAATCCATTCTCTGCTGTGTTGTCATGGCGATATATAGATACCATGGTAACGGATAAAGTGTAATTTTTCTTAAAAGAGACCCTTGCCCCATGGATTAATTGTGAGAACGTGTGTATATTTGAGAATGTACAAAGTACAAGAAACACTACCACCAGGCTGGCACCAGCTGTCAGTGGGTGTCGTCTCCCGATGGTAGAGAGGGTCTACACTGACTCTACAGTGAGTCTGCAGTGAGTCTGCACTCTGCACTGAGTCTACAGTACTGTCCATGGAGTCATGACCATTAATTAAATAGCACACAAAGAAGGGTATGCGATATATTCGACCTCAACTTCATTACAATCATGAACAATGAACAATGAACAATATTGTTGACAAGACCAGCGCTTTGTTGAGAGTGATTCAGGCTGTTAAACAAGAGAACAAAAGCGAATATTTCAAGTGGTTGTTATTCAATTGTCAACTCAATTGGTCATGATTGCACAAAGGCAGTTTTTTTCATTTTTTCATTTTTTCATTTTTTCATTTTTTCATTTAAAATTTTATAAAATGTTTTTTTTTTTTTTTATTTTCTTGAAATTCCCTAATTCACGCGTCGGTCGCCATTTCCATCCATCATCATCTCCATCCTTCTCGTCTTCCCTTTTCAAAAACACTTTCACGAGTCCCGTTGCCATTTCCCTTTGCAAGCACTCACAAACTTCTTCTTCTTCTTGACTTCTTCTTCTTCTTGACTTCTTCTTTACCTTCTACTTCAACCAACTCTCTCTCTCTACCAGAAGAAAAAAAAAAGAATCAATGTCTGATAACGGTTTAGTCGACAACGGCACAGGTCAAGACCTCTCCGACCAGACCCCCAACAACAACAACAACAACAACAACCCCCACCAACAAGCCATCAAACGCGACCCACGTCTCGATGAAGAAGAGGAAGACGACGATGACCGCAAATCCGGCCGCGAACGCCGCAAAATCGAAATCAAATTCATTCCTGACAAGTCGCGTCGCCACATTACCTTTTCAAAACGCAAGGCCGGAATCATGAAAAAGGCTTACGAACTGTCCGTCCTCACCGGAACTCAGGTCCTCCTCTTGGTCGTGTCCGAGACCGGCCTCGTGTACACGTTCACTACACCGAAATTGCAGCCGCTGGTTACGAAACCGGAGGGCAAAAATCTTATTCAGGCTTGCTTGAATGCGCCTGAGGACGCGTCTAATGGTGTTGGTGGTGTTGGTGTTGGTGGTGGACCGGGTGGCTTGGATGCCGCGGAATTGGAAGAAGCCCACATTCATCAGCAACAGCAAGTTGCCGCTGCTGCACAAGCCGCTGCTGTCCAACAGCAACAACAGGCTCAGCAGCAACAACAACAACAACAGCAGCAGCAACAACAACAGGGATTGCCCCCACATTTGCAGGGTCAACAGCAACATATGCAACAACAACAACAACAACAGCAGCCTCCACATATGGGAGGTATTCCAGGTCAAGGTCAACGTGGAGGAATGCCTAACCAGCAACAACAGCCTATTCAACCAGGTATTCCTGCTAATGTTTATGTTCCTGGAGACCCTAATGCGCAGGCGGCACAAGGGTCGCCGTACCAGTATGGAATGCCAATGCCGCCACAGCAGCAGCAGCAGCAGCCACGGTACGCGCATATGCCATCAGCACAACATCCTCAGAGCCATCAGTAAGTGTGTGTGTGTGTGTGTGATTGGACTTAGGTGTAAGTGGACCAAGTGAGCTCTCTAGTAGTGAGTGTGTCGCCTCGTGTTCTTGTCTGTACTGTATCTATCTACTTTTTTTTTTTTTTTTTTTGTTCAGTTTGTTTTTATTCCTTTTCCTTTTCATTTTCATTTTCTTGTGTATGTGTAGTAAGTATTATGTATACACCAAGTAGAGAGAGAGAGAGAGAGAGAGAGAGAGAGAGGTAGCGATGTTAAGCTCTTAAACTTTTTGTAACCGCTACTTGTAACCGTCAATGAATGGAAGTTTTGGACTGATTGAGATGAGGCACGAGAGAAGTGACTGAATTGGGCTTTAAAAACGTTAACTTTGGTAACACAAACCAGTTCCTCTTTGAGTCTTTCTGTCTAAGCTTTTCCAGGGTCCAAAGATAATCATGTAGCTATATGTCCATATCACGAATTAATAATATGAATGCTTGATATTAAACAACAGCAAACAACAGTTAAAAACAGTTTCTACTTCATTCTACCGACTCCGGGAAAGTGCCAAAGCCTCCACAATTTGCTGCCGCTGAATCTGGAGCCCCTCTCCAACATCCTTTCCACGCAACCTCTGGCCCCCCACAACCCCAATACTGACCCCATAAAGTATGGCCTGTTTCGCATCCTTTGCGTCCTTTGCGTCAGTCTTGTTGCTCTTTTTGCCACTCTTGCCACTCTTGCTCTTCTTTCCGAAAGACTCGCCCACGATATGGATTGTACTCTTGACACATGATTCTTCAATCTCGCCATCCAAATCAGCCAACAACACCGGTCCTTTTTGTTGCTGTTGAGACTCAATTCCATCCTGCGTTACTTCTTCTTCTTCTTCAATCTCAGCAACCCCAAATGTGCTACTAACAATCTCAGCTCCACCCAGCCCACTACTTCCTTTGGGAAACTCAATTCGTGGGCCCTGGCTGTTTCCCAAACAATACAGCTTACGGTCATCATCCTCATCTACCCGAAACAAGGGTAACCTTGCATCTTTAAGGGCTGCCATCACTGCGGTCCATACCAGATCAAAGGGAGGCCCCGTACGGCTGAGGACTTGAATGTGGGCTGTTAGGACTAGCCATTGACCGTCGACGATATATTTTTTGTTTTTTTCTTCTTCTTCTTCTTCTTCTTCATCGTCCACATCCATATCATGATCTTCCCCTTCCTCTTTTGTTTTCTCATTCTCATTCTCACTCTCCTTCCCAGCTAACCGTACTTGAAAATTCTCAATCCCAAATCCCACAGCCTTAATTACCTCATAAACACGTTGCGACATCACCATCTCCTCCGTGCTCGGCGCACTATTGAATCCCCCACGTAGGATTTCAACATTGGAATAAATTCCTGCGCCTTCTAGCGTACTGGTTGTGGAAGCCACGATTCCGCAGACGACGGATGTGCCGCCTGCACGTACTACACTTGATCCTATAGTTGCTGTTTGATGTTGATGTTGCTGTTGTTTTTGTTTTTGTGGTTGTTTTTGGTCTTGGTCTTGTTTTTGTTCTTGTTCTTGTTGGTTGCTGCCACTGCCCTGTGACAAACTGCCACGCTGAACTTGGACCTCTCGAAACTCCGTAAACGACCTCGTAGTACCTGGTCGCTGGCCAAGCGCCAGGCAGCGTGACAGATACATGTCGGGGTCGATACGGGCAAAGGTGCTCGCAGGGAACCAAAGTGGTTTCAAGACCGAGCTGGTTTGTAGATCTGATGATGTTGTCATTTTGTGTGTGTGTGTTTGTTTGTATATGGCTTAAGCGTTGGCTTTGGCTTTGGCTTTGGCTTTGGATTTGGGTGAAAAAGAAGATATATCAATCCTTCTCGCTCGTTGGTGATTCAGCTCTTGCCAAGGTCTTTTTTTTTTTCGTTTGGAGGAAGGTTTAAAAATTTAATGTGCCCTTACCCTGGCGTTGATTTGACACTTTCGGGTTTTCCCTTCGGTTTTCCCTTCGGTTTTCCCTTCGGTTTTCCCTTCGGTTTTCCCTTCGGGTTTATTCCCGATTTCCCTTTGGCAAAATCCCAACGGCCACCATATCTCCACATATTCAACTACAGTACACTACCGTAGTATACACTGTACAGTACAATATATTGGAAAATAAGTCTATATACTAGTACCTGAGAAACCTTTCCTACCCTCATTTCCTTCACATCTTTTTCCTTCCTTCCATCCCCCACACACTCTTAATTATTCACATCATATTATATCATAAACAATGCACCAACCTCAACAACCCCCTACAATAACAATCATCGGGTCCCTCAACTACGACGTCGTAACCACTTGCGACCGACTCCCCAGGCCTGGCGAGACACTCACCGCTATCGACTTTGCGACACATAACGGCGGGAAAGGGTCTAACCAAGCGCTTGCGTGTGCAAGGCTAAGGTCTAGCCCGAGGTCTGCGCGGGTCCGGATGGTGGGCTGCGTGGGTGGAGTTGTTGATTTGTCTGGGGCAGATTTGTCTGGGGCAGATTTGTCTGGGGCAGATTCGTCTGGGGCAGGAGCAGGAGATTCGCATGGGGCTGATTCAGTCGTTAAGGCCGATTCAGTCGTTAGAGCAGATTCTTTCGGGGCAGCCATTATTGGTGCGCTAGAAAAAGCAGGCGTCGATGTATCCCTAGTAAGACCCGTCCCCGGTCAACAAACAGGCGTGGCAACGATTTTGGTGGACGCAAAAACGGCCCAGAATCGAATACTGGTGTTTCCGGGCGCAAATGGGTGTCTAGGAGTACAAGAGGTGGTCAGCGCGTGTGTGGGAACGGACGCTATTGTGGTGCAGAATGAGATTCCGGTGGAGGGAGTTGTTGCTGCCATTGAAAAGGTGGCTGCTATGGGGGTGGTGGCTGCGGAAGCAGAAACTAGACCTACTGGTACTTCTGGATCTTCCAAGTCGACTTTAAATCAATCGCAATTGCAAAATCAACACCAACAACAACAACAACAACAACAACAACAACAACAACAACCCCTCGTGGTCTACAATCCATCACCCATAAATTTGGATTTCCCAACCCACTTATACAAGCACGTATCCTGCCTTGTCGTCAATTCAACTGAGGCTCGCGCAATTGTTCCTGACATACATGTTCAAAGTCTCCTCTCAAATGATGATGACGCTGAACAAGCTTTGAAAGCTATTAAGCTAATTGCCAAATCCCTACATCTACCACGGTATTTGGTAATCACTTTGGGTCCCGCTGGCTGTGTCTACTACGACGCTTCTTCGAGAGAAGATGATGCCGATTCAGAGCCAGTCCATGTTCCGGCAAAAATTCCACAAAACCCCATTATTGATACGACCGGAGCCGGGGATACTTTCCTCGGCGCTTTGACTGCTCACCTCACTGAAGGAAGCCTCCTAAAAGACGCAATCAACGTGGCCATCTCTGCATCTGCAATTGCTATCACTAGAAAAGGTGCTGGCGACGGTATCCCTACCTATAATGAACTACAGCTGTAAAATAATCAACAAAAAAAAAAGAATTAAAAAAAAAAAAAAAAAAAAAAAAAATAAAAAAAAAAAAAAAAAAAAAAAAAAAGCATGAAAAATGCTCGTCTTGTCATGCCTACTAGTATATAGTTTAAATAGATGAGATGGAACACTCGCTATCCACAGGACTTACTTCCATCCCTCCTCCACGGTTAGGCACAAAATCCATATCTTTCTTGTCATCTTCCTCGGATTCGTCCTCACTTAAATTCAGACTCGGCGTATCCCAAGGCATGGGAAATGATGTGCCGCCGTTTCCTAATACCCGCCCCTCACCAGGGAACGGCGCCACAGTATTGGCTTCCATTTCACATTCAAAAATATCTTCCTCCTTTTCAATCTCTTCCCGAGCTTGTGCCAAGATACTCTTCAACCCCTCTCCTCCAAGAGATTCCTTGCTCCGGCGTCGGTAGAACAACAGATACGCCGCTCCTGCAACTGAGTCTTGAGGGTCCGCCTCCTGCACTCGGGAGTCATCGTAGTAGTACCACTTTTCATCAACAAAATTCTTAGCATACGCAGTGTAGTGGCCTCCTCCAAGCCCGCCGTAATGATTGTCTACTGCAAACAAATCATAGATGTGACCATGATTTTCCATCGTATCGGCAATGGCCCCGTTTGCCATTGTCTTTTGGATTCGCTTCGACATGTCCAATCCCTCAATTGGGAAATTAACCACATCCGACAGCTTATCTCTAAAACCGTGGTAACTTGAAAATCTCTTCAACTGGATTGTAAAGATGTCAGGAATTCTCCAGAGTTCGATAGTTTTTGAAGCACGTCGGAAGTCGTTACATCGACTGCAATGCCACAAATCGTCCTCACCCAACACTTCAGTCCGCGAGAACTGGTCCAGGCAACTATCAAGGGTGATGCCTTGAGATTCTTTTTCTAATCGTTTCCGTCGCACTTCCTCCAACTCTGGATCATCAAAGCGTGAAATATTTTCAGCGATTTCTTCTTCGCCAAAAATTTCATCATACCTCTCGGGAGCCCAATCGCATACAAGGGTATCAAGATCACTAAGGCGATTCATACTGGCCACCTTATAGTCATAACGGGGAGGCGCATCAATCATGGATATCGGGCCGTGCGAATCTACCTCAAGCATACTAGTTAAATTGGTATACTCGTTATTCTCGTCTGACATCTCAGAAATAACGGGAGAATGAGCGAGTGGTGATACTGATAATGCAATTGGACCTATAAATGGAACATGGGATTCATCAGCATCAGCGAGAACATCGGGGGTCGTTTGCTCAGAGGTGGGTATATCAGTACCGGGTGTTTCCAGCTCTATACTAGGTGTTTTCACCTTTATACTGGGTGGCACACTCTGCGCTTCCATCTCCATCTCCATACTGGGCGTGTCCACACTGGGCGTGTCCAGCTCTGCCCCGGAATTCTTCACGGCCAGTGGAATTTCATCTACGCTGATAATGGACCGACTGCTAGCTGAGCTGCTATTAGCTTCATTACTGCCATACCCATTTTCTTCGTCATCAATAGGCTCATTGAGCCGTTTCAATCGATTGCAATACAATCTCCAATCGCATGCTGGTCGATCACCATCCACATTCCCGCTGTGATACGACAAGCTGAAAGGAATATCGTGAATGCTTAATTCTTTGATCGCTTTTTCAGCATGATCTGATAACTGACCACATTTTTCCAAGATTTTTCGGGAAATGGTTGCGGGGTTCGAGGCTTCACTTGCATTCAATGAGACGTAAAAAGGAATTCCCACAGGTCTAACAGTGGTGCTTGGTGATGAGTTCCTTTGAAAATAGACAGGGACTAAAAATGGCTTTTCATCGATGATGGGTGATTCGTCCGAGTCTACCAAGCTAAAGTCTGCCTCATAAGCTGCAAGAAAATCGTTTGAATCTTCGCCAGAAGTTATTTCATTTACAGAAGCCAACTTTTGAAAGTTCCTGTAAAACGAGGTCTGGTACAGTTCAACTAAATGCAGATTGTCAGCCACAACATTTAGCTTTCGAGCGATATACTGCTTAAGATGAGCACCCGTTGCAGTCGGACTAAGTTCAACGTTCAGCAAAACGGGCTGTCCTGTGCGTGGGAACACAAATATTTCTTTCGTCCAAATCTGGCTAGACGGCAATGGCAGTGTTAGATCCATGAACGGATCAAACGTCACACTGGTAAGATTGCACTGTGGACAAACTAACGTTGACTTGTACAGACCGCCAAACAAATCTAAAACAACGGACTCGTTTCTGAGTTTGTGATTTTCCCAGCTTTTTTCAGCTAGTTCTGCAATTGCACGAACGTCGTTGGCGTTCTCATCTTTTAATTCGGGCTTTTCAGTCGCAGGCTTTTTTAGGATTCTATTCAGATCCTCATGCAGTCCATCAAGAAGAAAAGCCAGAAACTCTTGCGAGTCTTGTTGCTGATACCCAGAAAAAGCACTATTGAACCTTCCAATTGTTGATTTGAATTGGCGGGGGGAAAACGCAGTTCCGGATCGCGATGCCCCAAAAAGGCTTTCTAGTAGACTACCAAACGTCATAGCTACTTGACCTCCGTGACCAATTGGGTTGTCCAGGTTCAATTCTTTCTTATAATAGCCAGCTAGATTGGTTAGTGATGCTCTTCACGAGACATTATAAACTTACAAAGAAAGTAGTGTGCTAGTTCAGGAACATGCACCAGGCATTGGAGGGCAGAATTCATGTAGCAAGTATTTCCGAGATTCGTAAGGCCCATTTTGCCTGCTTCAATTTGACGTAACGATGGATGGTGCCGTGGGCTGCTCGGTAGGAATGGAGCCGCGGGTCCCTTGACAACAAGGCGAGGTCGATCAGAGGGCCAAGGAACTGCCTCGCCGTCAGCGCTTTTGATTTCGGCAACGAGAATAGATTGTGAGTCAATTCCCGCGTCAGCAAGGGTTATAATGTCGGCGTCTAGCATGGTTTTCTGAAACTTGTTGAAAATAACTGAAGTGATTTCAGCCTTACCAACTCGAGCCACAAGTTCGGATTGAGAGTCAACAAGCCAGAAGCGGATTCTATCTGAACTTCCGACTTCGAACTTGTGTACAGCAGCAGCATACAGTGAAGTAACTGGCTGTTCTTTGGATATGATGATAGTTACTTCGTGAGGGATTGAGGTCAGGTGTGAAAAGGATTTGACAGTTAGCTCATATGGAAACAAGTCTATAGTTGATGAGTTGTCACTGAGCAAAACCACCTTTCGAGGAAGAGTGACAACTATTGCTAAAGGGTGCCACTCCTTTAGGTACTCCCACGCAGGCGCGGGAACTAGTATCACGGGCCTGTTAGGGAGTAGCGCTTTGGACTCAGGATCGATGATATCGTTATTTCCAAAATCAAAGTCGTCAGCCTTTTGATCGATGAATTTCTCATAAAACTCCTCTGAAATGACGTACCAAGTCTCTCCAGGCACACGAGGCTGTTCAATGAATCCTTTGATTAATTCAATGCGGGTGGAGAGAGAGTTTAAATCGTCGCCGAGCAATTCAGGAAAATCGAGTTTTGAAAATGATTGCCGAGAGAAAGCGTCTAAATGGGTTTCCCTTTTATGGATTGTTTCATCTTCAGATGCCATCGGAGGTGTCAGCCCATCATTATTTTCAATTGGGACATCTGGCATATGCTGTAAGCTATCAGAGAAGTTATCTTTGTCAAAAGCATTCGGAGACGAGCTGAGCGATATGCCTCCTAGAGAGGGCATGGATGAAGCTCGATCTACATCGGACTCATGAGTGGTGAATGATGACGCAGCGTCGGAATCTCTGACAGAAGAGTCGGCGGTCTCAGTTGAGGAAGAGGTCCCACTAGAGCTTTGATCTGTGTTGTTTGCGGCATAAGGCTCGGCTTCGAGGGGTTTAGGGAGCTCAGGAAAGCCAAAGACCGTGTTAGAGTTAATGGAGTTAGGACGAGGCGAGAAGTCCATGTCGGATACCAATCGTTTATTAGAATTGCATGGAGCTGCTTCCATCTTGGAAATTACTGTGAGAAATCAGGAGGTCAAAAAAGTACAAGAGGCCTCTATTGGCATCTTATGCAGAGTGTGGCGGTATTAGTTGGAGAGGGAGGCAAATAGGATGTGACAAGAAGGGTGTGCTATTTTTTTTTTCCTTGATTTCTTAAATTCTTAAATATTTTTTTCAGCATTTTTAAGTGTTTCCTTACAGTGACACGAATTCAGTAAACATGGGTATGTAATCACTTGTCATCATTTGTCATTGCGTTACATAATGATGATACATGTTTATGTCATGATACTTCAAACCTGGGGTAGTCTAATTGGGGGCTTTTAGGCTATTGTTGAATCCAAAGGCTTTACAGGTAGATGAATGTGGGTTGAGACTAATGAGAGCCTTGAGAGGTGAGATTAACGAGAGTCGTTGAGCTAGACCATAGTAACCTGTGACCTTACTTTTTCTCCTTGACGCTAATTGGAAAACAATTATACTCTGCGGAACTTCCTCGGTGTCGTGTATTCAAGGCTTTTACAGTTTATAATTTCGCCGGGTTTTGCCCATTTTCTAAGCTTGACACCCCATACCCGCTCAAAACCGACCCCACCCCGCATTGTCCAAGATAAATACCAGACTTATTCTTCTTTTCTTCACTAATTCTTCAAACAATGTCCAAACCAATTCTAGCTCAACCACTGAAATCACTATGTATCGCCAATCGTGGTGAGATAGTGCACCGAATTCTATCGACGGCCTCGAAAATGGGTATCGACACTACAACTGTGTATACCTCGCCCGACGCTGTTCTTCCTTCGGCTACTGCAGCCTTTACAAATTTATCTCTAGGAGACGCAACTACAGGCTATATCGATATTGAGCGTGTGGTTCGAACTGCCAAGAATGCTGGCTGTGACTCCATTCACCCAGGATATGGATTCTTGTCGGAAAATGCACAGTTCGCAAAGCGGGTCCGGGAGGAGGGCATGATATTCGTGGGCCCGCCCCAGGAGGCTATCGAAGCCATGGGTGCCAAATCACGGTCCAAGGAAATTATGATTGCAGCAAACGTTCCTTGTGTGCCAGGGTACCATGGAACTAACCAAGACCCCTCATTCCTGGCAAAAGAAGCTGATAAGATTGGATTCCCAGTGCTAATCAAAGCCGTTCTTGGAGGCGGCGGTAAAGGTATGCGCATTGTGAATAGTGCTGCCGATTTTCCAACACAATTGCAGTCTGCGAAATCAGAAGCTCGGTCGTCTTTTGGAGATGAAAATGTTCTAATTGAAAAGTACATTGGCACTCCACGACACATTGAAGTGCAGGTGTTCGCCGACAGGTTCGGAAACGTGGTTGCCTTGGGAGAGCGAGACTGCTCTGTGCAGCGCAGACACCAAAAGGTTCTCGAGGAATCTCCGGCGCCAGGCCTGGATAAAGCTACTCGTGAGAGTCTTTGGGAAAAGGCGCGTGAGGCCGCTCGAGCTGTAGGATACGAAGGTGCCGGTACCGTTGAGTTTATTTTTGATAAAGATTCTGGTGAATTCTTTTTCATGGAGATGAACACTAGGCTTCAGGTTGAACATCCAGTGACTGAGGCTGTCACAAACACTGATTTGGTAGAGTGGCAATTGCTAGTTGCTGCTGGTTTCCCCCTTCCCAAGACTCAAGAAGAGATCACCATTGAAGGACATGCCTTTGAAGCTCGTATTTACTGTGAGAACGCTTTCAAAGACTTTCTTCCCTCTTCTGGAGAGATTGTGCACATGCAACTTCCCACCACTGGAAAGCCACGACTTGATGTCACCTTTAAGGAAAAATCTACTGTATCCTCTCTTTATGATCCCATGATTGGCAAGCTTATTGTCAAGGGTGAGACTCGAGAAGAAGCTCTCAGCAAGCTACGTCGTGCATTACAAGAATTTGAAATTGTTGGACCAGTTACCAACATTGAGTTTATCAAGAGAATAATTGAAACGGAAGCGTTCGGAGGCAGCGACCCTGAGGGTCTTGAAACCGGGTTCATTCCCAAAAACAAAGCCGAGCTTATCCGTCCATTCGAGGTTCCAGATATGGTATACGCCCAAGCTGCTCTTTCCCAAGTTGCTGTTCCTCTCGAAGTTACTGATGCATTTGGCCGGTTTAGTGGTGCAAACAGTTGGTCCTACTCGCAAGTGCGCACAGTTGAGTTTACTGACTCCGCTGATGAATCTAAGACGGTGAAAGTTCGAACAATACAGACTGGCCCCCATTCTTTTCGAGTAGTAGTTGATGAGCGCGATCCATTGGAGGTGTACAACGTGTTTTATGAGCCTGGAGTAAAGCCCAGCGGATCTCCCGTGCGCAAGCTTCATATCCAGTTTGAAACTGCTCAATTTGTCAACACTGTAGTACCCATTCAGGACGCGGTGCATGTGTTTCATAAGGGGATTCACTACACTCTAGAGCAGCCCCAGCCAAAATGGCTTGCTACGGCTCTCGGTGTCAAAGAGACAAAGAATTCAGTTGTTGCGCCCATGCCTTGTAAAATTATGCGATTGGCAGACAATATTGCAACAGGACAGAGAGTGGAAAAAGATCAGGAACTGTTGATCATTGAGTCCATGAAGATGGAAACAACAATACGTGCACCCAAGGCAGGAGTGATTAAGAAAATAGCACACGAAGCCGGCGATATTGTAAAACAAGGAACTCTGCTTGTAGAGTTTGAGGAGGAGGAGTCAGTTTAGTTGATAGATAAAGTATAATAAACGTTTTCTTTCTATTTTCTTTACAATCATCATTATGCTTACTGCTAACTTTGAATATAATTAGTCGGGATAGTATCGGGCCGGCCATGTGAATCAAGACCGTTCTGCTAGGCCGCATGAAAACTAACAGCTTTGCTTTGATACAATGCTGTCTGAAAGCGATTGAGATAATGTCGATTAAAGATTTTCAGAAAGAAGTAAGTAGACTCGAGTCTAATCAAAACAGAAGAAAAGGTTTGCACTTGAAGAGCATTCGTAACGCATGAACTGGTAATTAACACAGATTGAGACTCAATTGTCTGTGATAAAACATCTCCCTGTCTGGCAGGGCTCAATCAGCCAACCCTCTTGAAGATCATTCCTCACTCGGTTTTCAGTTGACGTTTCAGTGCTGCGGAAGTAGCTCGGTTTACGGCTTTAGGCCTAAGGCTTAAGGCGTATGGTTCATAGTTCATGGCTCAAGACTCAAAGTATATGTTCTGAGGGAACGACAAGCGCATTTAGATTGAAATAAATGAAATCAGCCGTACAGGTTACCCAATTGTTGTATTATTATGTTTATAATAGTACTAGTTTGATAGAATCGTTTGCCAGGACGTAGATTACGTAGACTGCTAATCCTTTTCCAACCAGCGACAAACTGCTGAAATTTTAATATCTCAACACATGAATGAATGCTCGAAAGATGATGATAAGACAAAGGTAATATAGACCAATGCACCGCGAGGCTGATCCAAACTCGACTTCGAAACCTTTTTTTCATTTTTTTTAGGGACACATGTGCAGGTTATATTACTCGTCGACTTCTAACTTAACCTTGGTCAGACAGCGAACGGATCAGTACGGTATGGCCCTATCTAAATCAAGGTACCGTAGACTAATATATACATAGACTTAATCGTCTACTAGTACCAGAAATTCGAATAAATATGTCACATAGTAATAAGAATACAATCAATCTACTGGGTATCTAGTATTTACTGTACAAAGAACAAGGCACACTCACACACACTGTTATCTTATATTTCTCTTTTATAAGCCATAGAGCGCTTATTGCCCTGCATCGCTTTTTTTTGGTGAAGTCTACACTTTTGTAATATATCCTCTTTCCATGGTAATACTCACCCAAATAAGTGAAGAGATATGCATAGTAGAAGTAGGATTATATATCAAGATGATCAGGCTGTTTGTTGCAGTTGAAAGTTCAAAGTTGACGTTTGTTTTTAAAGCTCGGACCATTTTCTCTCATCGCGTCGTATCTTATTTGTTTCGTTTTTTCAGTGACATTCGGGCACATGTGTGGCCTGCGTACCAGCATATGAAAAAAATAAGATGCGCAAATCCAGCTGTGTACACAACTCAGCAGCTGTACATGGACTCTTAAAGTTTTTCTCTTGTATTGTTATTTGCTTATAATTTATGAATTCTTATCCCTCTTATTGTCACTGAGAGTGAGGAAGGAGAAGTTGATATCTTCACCCATCAAATATAAACACACTACACTGAAAGTGCTAAAAATTCATAAATTCAAGACAAATAATAATACAAGGAATAATTGTCACTTGGACTTATATTTGCCGGTCAAGAATTTCTTCTTCCTTCCCTTTATTAATGTCAAAATATTGTACCTGATCCTTAACATTCATGTGGTGTCATTTAGCTCTAAACAGACTGATAATCCTCTCATTAGCATGTCATATTCATAGTCTCTTATCTTTGCTCTCACATCCTCCAGTTCCTTTCCCATCTTGAGATTACAGCAGCTCTAACTAGATCAGCTACCAATATGTGTACAGAATAGATACTATTTAGTATATACTATGAAAAGGAAGGACATAGCAATACAAGGATTTAGTATAGAACACGTAGTATACTGATATACTTGATAATAAACAGGTGCCATCTCTTCGAAGTCGAGAACATAAGCCAAAAACGCACGTCAAGTTTGAAAAGAGCGCCCTGAACGCTTTGTGACCCTGTTTGGGCCCTTCAGGACCAAGTTCAGGTCATCCAATATTAGTGATCTACATAACCACGGAAAAATTACACAATAAGAGATGTAAAGTAGGGTGTTTATCTTTTCTCAGCCAGGTCCGTAAGTAGTGTGTAATACTGTATGGCATGTATGAACAACAATATGCCAACATCTTATGAGCCAAAGAGAAATTGCATCTGGGAGTTGCTCAAGTTTTGCTAGGGCCCTCTGATTGAAAGAAGTATGTATATATATATATATATATATATAGATATCCATGTCCAAAATGCTTGATGAAAGTGTAAACAAGAATAAGAATAACAAAAAGCCAACTCAAGAGCGTCGACTATCCACACTCAGACTTCAACTCACATTCACATTCACATTCACATCTGAATTCCGCTTGAAAATCCTCCCCGAAATGTACCCATCTTTTTACACTTTTGCAATTGCCGCACTTGCAGTGCTCGCCAGCCTGACCACCATTGTATTGTCTGTGCCCGTCAACCAGACCGAAATACGCGTCCACACATCGTCTGCGCCATTTAAACGAGCCGAGAGCACTAAACTGCCGCCACGAAACAGAGCTGCTACACGGGAGCCGAAAACCAGATTTTGCAACACTACAATAGCTGGGCGAGAGTCGAGGACTAGAGACCATCGCATTGCTGAAATAACTTCAAGCTAAAGGCTAAGCTGAAATAGAGCTACAATCGACTAGCTACATATGGTACTTTTTTTTTATGTATTCTAGGTCTGTACTCCAGACTATGTTGGTAGTTAGTTTTGTGTCGCTTTGGATGTTTTGAAGTTCAAAAACGAAGTAAAATAAAAACCTGAATAAATATATGGTCAAAAGATGTTGCACGGCTAACTTATTGGTACCAGTTGGCATCATGCATTTGTAAATGTGTGACATGGCCGAAAACGAGAGCAAAGCATAACGGAGCATATCCTAGTATACCAGGCCATACTAGAGGCTTGGATAGACTAAGATGAAGCAAATCACCACTAAGATAGTCTATATGAACGTGTTTATTTATTCAGGGCCGGTCTATAGAGTAGTAATTTCAAATAAATATCGAGGTATAATTTTTGCCTAGCACCCCGGACTTTGACCCTTTCAGTATGACGGATTCCATCTCTCTTGCATCGATCAATTGTTAACGCACGCAATCTAGAACAGGAACCATATAAAAGAGAAAAAAAGATGAGATCTTTCTGCCGGCTAGCCAGTGAGAGTGGCACTTCTACGCAAATAGTCTCCACAAATACAGTAAAAACTGAGCAAACTGTTCCAATTGCAATTGGGTTGCATCTCGTAGTCTAGCGCGCTTGAAATTATATTCAAAAGTAGAACAGCAAGTTATAAAAGACTTGAGCCCCTTTTTCTTACTGATAGAGTTTACAAAATAATTCGCGATAGGCTGCGTACATGTTAGACTATTCAATTGGCAGCAGTTACCATTGAACTGATGGTTCAGCTGATCTCATATATTTTAATAGCGCTATAGCTAGTTGAAAGCTCCTGTCGTACTTAAATTTGTTATGTTGATAGTAATTAGACTACCGGTATATACTTTACGACGTTATTCGTTGCTTGTTTATTGTTCAAGAATGAGTAGCTCTGTCATCGTTATACTGAAATTAAAACTCTCCAGGTCTAAGACTCTAAGACTAAGGGTACTGTAATGATAAATAGTATATTATCTAAAGAAACAATCCACCACTTGTTATCCTCGGACCGTAAATTTGCTGTTTTTACTTGTTATATTTTATGTTTTTCAAGTAGTTTAGCTTCGGCTATGAGCCGCCTTTCACATCTACTATACAATGCACTACGTACGAATTGTATTACTAGCTTCAATTTCATGTTTGAGCTTCAGTTATATCACTGGCCTGGAGGACTCGATCTACCTGAGCCGGACAAGGTTCTAAAAGCGTTCCGGGCTGTGAAGACAGACTATGAATCGGATATGTTATAAAGAGTTATATCTTGCAATTTAGCTATTAAAAGAGCAGAATGGCTCTATGAGAACCCCAACAAACAGAAACTACTAATCGAAAGAGACGAAGAAGCGGAGTAATTCTGAACTGGCTACTTATAAAATAAGTCAAGTCCAATGTGATGTAACAATTACTAAAAAAAATGTAAATTTTTCTCCATACAGTACAAGGAATTGGTTTGAGTGCTTCTACTTGCGAGACTCCCATGTCTTTACCATTGCCTTCAACATTAATATCCGTATAAAACATTGATATCGCGATACCATATAAATATAATGATCCATAATCAAAGCTGGTCCGGTGAAGCCGGTTTACTTGATTTGTGAGAATTAACAAGAAAAATAAAAAGTAAAAAACAATTAAAAATCTAAGTTGGTAGAAAACTTGAGAAATAGATGTGAATTACAAATAAAGATTTTCGCTTGGCAACGTTATTGTTAATTCCTTTTCTTATTTCCTCCAAGCAGCCTCACTTGCAATCCCCGAGCATACATTTCTTCTGAATTCTCAAGACTCTCAACTCCTTTAATTATAACGGTAGTCCACATATCGGCGAATGATTTCACAGAAGTTGATGTGGATAACACTTGAAGGATTGATAGTGCAAAACTGGCACGCGTATATAGTGGGGACTTTGATCCTCTTGACGAGGAGGAACACAGTCGCTCGAGACTGGGACTTGAATTTAAGCCTCTTGTAATATTAGACCAAAACATTCAACAATCGTTAACACTTGACAAGTTGACAGTATGCTCTTAGTGTTTCCGAGCTTAGACTACCTTAGATAACTTGAGGAAAAAAAATTATTCCTCTAGCAGTTCCAGGAGCTATTTCTGATAAAATACTTTATTCTTGCCATACCGGTATGGCTTTACTTGATACCAAAAAAATAGCAAAACAAGATAGATAAGTCTTTTTATTGTCCCGTTTAATAGGTGAAATTACACAAACTGCAAAAACTATTTAGACGTGGAGTAAGAGGACATGGTATGTTTCCTGTCTGATATACAGACTGAATCAGGCACAACTGCTTCACTAATTTTCAAAATGCTGCGATGGTGTCGGAATTTCCCTGAAGTTACAAAGGTTTGGGGTCTTCGAAATTCAGCACCAAGGGAAACCCAGTCGCTGGGATTGGGGAAAAACCTCGAGTGAACTACGTACTCAGTCGCTCAGAACTGGGGAAAAACGTTGAGTGAACTACGCTTGCTAAACAAGAAACCAAAAAAAAAAAAAAAAAGCTGGCTTAATATTTCCACCAACCAGCCGTATGACTATGTACTTTTCTATTAATTCTAGCTTTCGTTAGTTGCAGTATAACCATACTTTAGCCAACTTCAAGTACAAAATTTAACAATTTATATTACGTAAGCAAAATTACAATTACACCCTCTAGTTAAATCTACAAAAATCAACATTTATCCGGCGCCTTGCTAGCTCAATCGGTAGAGCGTGTGACTCTTAAAGTGTTCCTCCAAGTTCAATTAAAGTCATCACAAGGTTGGGGGTTCGACCCCCCCGTAGGGCTCGTCTTTTTGCTAGTCCTGTATTCATTGCTGTATACAAGGGGCGGGGCGTATATTCTACGATTCATTTGAATTCTCAAACAAGACTGTGGAACTTTTGGTCTGTACTGGTATGTTTGTAAATTTTTTCAAACGGTATAACTATACCATATCATTTTTTATTTGGATAGTGCAGCATGCGGCTATGTTAGACTACGTATAGAGTCTATAGACTAAATCCTTTTATTATTAAATTTGTAGAACTTATTATGTCACTTTGTCCTTTGGACTTATATTATTTCTTGGTTAAAAAATTCCTCCGCTCTCACATCGTTTCCAATTTGTTGTCTCCATTTGGTAGGGTTCAAATAGTGCCATTCTGATCTCTTCCTTGCTAGAATGCAAGATATTACCCTCAGTAACATCTCCGATCCATAGTCCGTCATCATTGATCTTAACTTGTTCAACTCCTTCTCTGACTCTGGGTGGATGAGACCTCCTGG